>QUZD01000086.1:3424-207977 GCA_003693505.1 Pseudonectria foliicola | reverse complement strand
TAGGTATGTATGGTACAGTACCGTAACAAATGGATGTTCCATGCGCTAGTGGGCTAGCCCGGGCCGCGCCCGCTAAACTAGAGTGCTGGGAGCCTGGATCCATAGGTACCCATACCCATACCATCGATACCTACCCATGCCTCCACTACTACAGGCGTACATACAGTACAATGGATGCCACCACTACATCATTCAACTCCTCCATCTCCGTCCAGATGCCAGTGCATAAAGCCAATGCCCGCCAACAGCCTCTTCTTGCTCTCCCTTATTAGACCATACCCTCCTCTNNCTCTTCCTCTCTCTCTCTCTCCCTCTCCCCCCCCGGACAGACGGCCACGACTGCTGCGTCTCGCTCTCCATCCATAGTTGGCCATTCTCCCATCGCGCCCTTGTCACTCCATCCAACTCATCTCAGCCTTGGCTCGCTCTCCACCTCTAGCGCCTTATCTTAGTCTCCATCGTCCCGCCTGCGCCTATCATACCGACGTCTCTTGAACCCTTGCGAGCAACGACTCTCTCCTCCTCCTCCTCCTTCTCCTCCTACTTCATCAATTCGCCTCCCTCGCCCATCCCATCCCATCATGGACGACGGCGGCGGTCGTGTTGCGTACAATGGCACGGGGCCCCAGGGCGCCGATCCCCTCGAGCATAATGTCAATGTCTGGTACGCGGTAAGTTTACGCCCTCTTGTCTAGATGCGCCCGCCCCTCACTCCCCCGCCGCTGTTGCGCCCGCAAGCTGACTCTTTGCGCCCGCAGGCTGGCGACATTGCGTGGATGCTCATGGCCACGGCCTTGGTGTTTCTCATGGTGCCGGGTGTTGGGTGAGTCCCTCATCCATTTGCTGCTGAGGTGACGTCTCGGTGGTTTGGCGACTTGGTGTCGGTCGTCGGTCGTCGGTCGTCTAGATGATGCAGTATGGCTGGCTGGCTGGCTAACATGGTGCGTGGGCAGCTTCTTCTACTCGGGCCTCGCTCGGCGCAAATCCGCCCTCTCGCTCATCTGGCTCTCCGTCATGAGCGCCGCCGTCTCCTCCTTCCAGTGGTTCTTCTGGGGCTACTCCCTCACCTTCTCCCACTCGGCCGGCCCTTTCATCGGTGACCTGTCCAACTTCGCCTTCCGCAACGTCCTCGCCCGGCCCTCCGTCGCCACCGACCGCCTGCCCGACCTCATGTTCGCCGTCTACGAGGGCATGTTCTCCGCCGTCACCATTGCCCTGGCGACCGGCGCCGTCGCCGAGCGCGGCCGCATGCTGCCCTGCGTCGTCTTCATGTTCGTCTGGGCCACCGTCGTCTACGATCCCATCGCCTGCTGGACCTGGAACCCCAATGGCTGGTCCAACAAGATGGGCGGCCTCGACTTTGCCGGCGGCACCCCCGTCCACATCGCTTCCGGCTCCGCCGCCCTCGCCTACTCCATGATGCTCGGCAAGCGGCGCGGCCACGGCACCCACGAGCTCAACTACCGTCCCCACAACGTCACCCACATCGTCATCGGCACCGTCTTCCTCTGGATCGGCTGGTTCGGCTTCAACGCCGGCTCCGCTCTGTCTGCCAATCTGCGTGGAGTCATGGCGGCCGTCGTGACCAATCTCGCTGCCTGCGTTGGCGGCTTGACCTGGTGCATCTTGGACTACCGCCTCGAGAGGAAGTGGTCCACGGTTGGCTTCTGCTCGGGTGTCGTTGCCGGCCTCGTGTCCATCACTCCTGGTTCTGGTATGTCGACGCAAACTGGTGCAAGCGCAAGTGCTCCAACCAACTAACAACCTCCTTTTTAGGCTACGTCCCCCCCTGGTCTGCCGTCGTCTTTGGCGTCCTCGGCGCTTCCTTCTCCAACTACGCCACCAAGCTCAAGTTTATCCTACGCATTGACGACGCCCTCGACATCTTTGCCGTCCATGGCGTGGGTGGCTTCATCGGCAACATATGCACCGCCTTCTTCGCCAGCCGATCTATCGCAGCCCTCGATGGCAGAACCCGAATCGACGGCGGCTGGCTCGACCACCACTGGGTCCAGATGGGCTACCAGGTCGCCGACTCCCTCAGTGGAGGCCTGTACTCGTTCAGCGTCACCTGCCTCATCCTGTTCCTCATGAACATGATCCCCGGCCTTCGCCTGCGCGCCACGGAAGACGCCGAGATCCTGGGCATGGACGACGCCGAGATTGGCGAGTTCGCCTACGACTATGTCGAGCTCACCCGCGAGGTCCTCAACGACGTCGAAAACGAGGTCGGCAGCCGTTACTCGGGTGACCCTGGCGTCGTTCGCCCTTGGGAGAAGAACAGCATCCCCCTGGTCGACGCCCGGATGTTTGGAGGCCAAGGACCGGCCGGCTTTCCTCAGTTCCAATCCCAAGCCCGCATGCGCGAATGAGCGGTACTTGTTGTCTGCCGCGGCGTTTTCGGTTCTCGCCAGCCGCCTGTTCTCGTTTCATTTTGGCCTTTTTTGAAAACACTATAGATACCCACGTCATACGAATATTTTGACACTTTGGAAAGAAGGGAATGGTTGTTGATATTTCTTGCATGTACGATAGATGGCGAGCTCCCTTGCAAGGGGTGTCCTGTATGATATACGTTTCCAGCATAACATATGAATGAATTGGCTAAGGTACCTAGGTAAGGAAGGAGATGTCGATAGCCTTCAGTTAATTACAATACTACTACATAGTACCTGCTCCCCATGCATGACTCTACTATCCTTTCAGTTAGAGTAGAATGAATAATTATTTAGTTGGGCCAATGTTCTGTAGCGGTGCAGCTTGAGAGATCCCCCAATTTAGCGGCTCGGTGGGGGGCGCGGTTACATCCACCTGCGGGCATCAACACTCAACTCACTCCAGCACCACTAAAGCGTAACTCGTGCAACGACGCAAGGCAACAGTCTTTCTTTTCGCATATTCCCGAGCTCACGTGGGAAACAACTGCCTCAGTGTTCTGGAGACCAGTTTGCGCCGCCAGTGAATCACAAAGAATGCAGCCTAAAGAGTGCGGCGGCCTCTGAATTCCACAATCACAACACCACAACTTCACGGTTCCCCATGCCTACACCATGGCGTCGCTACAAGAAAAGACGGCCTTTTTCGACCAGCTGAAGCCGGTTGACAGCGATGACGAGTTTGATGCAGACGAACAGCGCGCACGGATGCACTCTCGTCGATTCTTCAGCCACAAAAGCAGAACAAGAATTGCTTCTGGACTGCCAGTTGCGGCGCAAGCGACAACGTCTCCTCGCCAGGCCGCACCTCCAACACTAAGAAAGACCTTGTCGGCTCCAACACCGAGACCAGATGCCCGCCTCAAGGTCATCAAGGGCACGCCCGTCGCTGCGCAGGCGCCCAGGGGAAGACCAGGCTTACTGGTGCAGGCGCCGGAAGACGAGGTTGTACTCGTGGACGACACGCCTATTCCAGAAACAACACGCCCCGTCCGGCGAGTTCTCCAGCGGAGTGATTCTACACCAGCGATGCCTCTGAAACGTCGCCAGGTCGAATCGAGACAGGCCCAGCCATCTCCGAGCGTCGTCACCAAGCGTAGGAAGCGGGAGCCGCCGCTCAAGCTGCGACCTGCCGAGGAGCAAGTCTTCAAGGGCCTGGCCTTCTTCTACGTCCCAGACAACGACATTGCTCCCGCCAGGCGCCTCCGCATCGCCAAGGCGCGAGAGCACGGCGCTGTTTGGACGAGGACGCCCACAGACGCAACCCATGTCGTGGTCGACAAGGACATTGCCTTTGAAGACGTCGGGCGCATTCTTGCGCGTTGTCGCAGTGCGCCAGTGCCTCGAGTGGTTAATGAGACTTACCCGATCGACTGCATCCAATTCAAGGCACTGCTGGACTGCGACCAGAGAAAGTATCAGCTCGAGGGTCAAACGGGATTCGAAGGCACCGCTGCTTTTGAAATGCCGCCGCCTGGTTCCAACAGCTCTACGCAGTCTCTCCCTGTCAAGGCTAGGGCGGACAACCCGAAAAGATGGGATTATGTGCCACCGTCCAATACGCCGACACGAAGCGAGGAATCAACTCGACCTAGCCAGGTCACTACCAATTCGAAGCCGACTGATTCGCAGGTCATCTCCCTCAATGTGAGTCGCATCATGGCTTCTCCAGATGGATCGGCGGAGGCAAACGATGCGGTTGACAACACGATAATACAAAAGGCCGAGGTGATGAGAGCCCCTGGCATGCGGACCAGTAAAAACAATGGTCTTGGTCACGAAGATGAACTGTCAGAGTATATTGCCATGATGCAGGAGTATAAGGACCTTCCCTTGGATCATCAAGAAGATGACGCTCAGTCTGCCGTGGACCTGACGGAGGTGTCCTCGGACGAGGATGAAAGTCGACGCTCACAAGATTCATTGCTAAAGAGCGGCGCTGTCAAAAAGAAGATGACAGCAACACGCAAGAATCTGGCATTTGAGGACCGCTTCGCATGCAACTCGGCCGGCGCAAAGGACGCTAAGGCGGGGAACCCCAACGCCCGAACCGTCGAGGTCCTTCAACTCATGGCCAATTATTACGATCGAATCAACGATCAGTGGCGGACCATAGGATACCGCAAGGCCATCGCTACACTGAAACGCCAGGAGACCAAAATTACGACGGAGGAGGAGGCCTTTCGGCTCCCCAGCATTGGATGGCGCATTGCCCAGAAGATTGAGGAGATTGTCAACACCGACAAGCTGCGGCAGCTCGAGTACGCCAAAGACGAGCCGATGAATCGGACTTTACAGCTCTTTCTGGGGATATATGGGGTCGGTGTTTCACAGGCCCAGCAGTGGATGGCACAGGGACTTCGGACACTTGAGGATGTTCGCGAGAGGGGCAAGCTGACACCGAACCAGCTGATTGGGGTAGAGCATTACGAGGATCTCAACACACGCATCCCGCGGCGTGAGGTCGAGGCGCTCGGCGAGTTTGTTCAAAACGCGGCCAGAGAGATTGACCCCGTGCTTCAGCTCATCATTGGGGGAAGCTACCGTCGGGGTGCCGAGACGTCGGGCGACATTGACTTCATCGTCACCAAGCGGGCGACGCAGTCCTCGGGAGAGCTACGGCCTCTTCTCGACGCCCTCGTACGCAAGCTGGAGGCGAGCAAGTTACTCGTCGCCAGGCTGGCATCCTCGCGGCCTGGCCAGGACGGCAGCAAGTGGCACGGCTGCTGCGTGCTGCCGCGGACGGCGAGTGTGGAGGCCAAGGCGTGGAGGCCGATATGGCGGCGCATCGACTTCTTGCTGGTGCCGGAGGCGGAGATGGGGGCGGCGCTCATCTACTTTACGGGCAACGACATCTTCAACCGGAGTATGCGGCTGCTGGCGTCCAAGAAGGGTATGCGGCTCAACCAGCGGGGGCTGTACAAGGATGTCATCCGAGGGCCGCAGCGGAGGCGGTTGACGGAGGGGGAGCTGGTGGAGGGGAGGGACGAGAGGAGGATATTCGAGATATTGGGGGTGAAATGGCGGGAGCCGGAGGAGCGGTGGTGTTGAGGATGGAAGGGATGGGTAAGTTGGCTAGGTACCTGTGTAGACTGCATGGATTGCACTGATGGCGAAGGGGAGAGCCGGGCTGGAATAGCCCTGGATGAGGAGTGTCAGTTGGCCAGACCAGCTTGGCTCTACAGTAGAATGATGATGACCTTTCTTTTTGCTGCAGGTCGTCGCAGAACCCTGGTGGCTTGGCCGTCATCACATGTGAAAATGGCGTCCGGAATCCGGGGCGTCGGGCGTCGAGAACCCCACGAGACGGGCTGCGTCATCCAGGAGCGCCCATGCTCTCCAAGACTCGCTGTAGCATACAATACAGGCATATTAGAGGTATTACTGTACTGTACAATACAACACATACAATCCCGCACAGTACAGTATCCTCGCAGTCGTAGGTACCTACAGTGGTGTACTGACCGCAGCACATACTCCAAGGCAGGGAATCCACTGTTTAAAAGTCCCGTGGCTGACCCCGGCCCAAGCTTGCCGTGCTCCGCTCCGCAACACAAGCCGAGGCTCCAGGTAGGTACCCAGTTCCCATCTGCCACCGATCTGGCCGAGAGATCTGACCTGGCCAAACAATCATACTCGAGACTCTCTTTCTCTTGTTCACTCGGGTACCTCCTACTCCATACCGCTCCTCCTGTCGCTTCTTTGCTGTACCTCTGTGCATCTCCCTACGATTCCGTCCGCCGTCGCCGTCGACCAAGCCGCAGTCCCGAGTAGCACCGCCGTTCCCCCTGCTACCGACTTGCAGAGCCGGGTTTCGCGCTGCACCCTCGGCTGCTCCCCACGCCTCAACCTCCCGTCAAACTCTTGTCCACAACAACGGTGCCCAGACACTGGCGCGACCATGCTGCCAGCACTCGAAGCCCTCAAGGTAAGATGCGCCGGCCGGCTTCCCGACGAGGGGATCCGGGCCGCCACGAGCAACTGAGCTGGAGCGGACGCTGACAGGCGTTGGGAACTGCTAGGGCGCGCTGGAGCAGATTGTGCAGGACCCGGCGTATCATGACTTGCTGTCGCTCGTCAAGACGGCGCGCAACGGCGCCGTCTACGGGAGCAAGGTGCGCTTCCCGCACGCGCTCGTGTGAGTTTGTTTGAGCATCCTCGCCTGCCGAGGCGGTCCCTTGCGACGTGTTGCTGACCTGACCCTTTTGCGCTTTCAGGATGATCTTCCTCTTCCGCAGCGGAACGTACGTCTTGTCCCCTCCCCTTCCGTCCCCTTGTCATACGCGCCACCTCAATGTCACGAGCAGCATGCAACGACACTGACACCCCATCGCCCCATGCAGGTTTCGACATAAAGCCTCTCTAGTCTTCCGCGCGACGAGACACCATGCCAGCAACCTGGCGCGCTTCGCCCTCATCTACAAGCTGACGCTGCTTGCGCTCAAGCACTACGGGCCCACGCCGGGCAAGGAGGGTACGTCCATCTGTCTTGCGTCTCCAGTCCCCCGTCTCCAGTTCCAAGCCTCAAGCCTTCACCTCGACTTGGCAGCCAGACGCTAACCGGACCCGTGAACACTATAGGAACATACGACTCCTTCCTGGGCGGCCTGATCGGCGGCTACTTCGTCTTTGGCGGCCGCTCCAAGCGCTCCGGCAAGATCTCGTCGGTCAACCAGCAGATTGTCGTCTACGTCTTTGCGCGCGTGGTGCTGGCGCTGGCGCGCATCGCCGTCAAGCCGGGCCACGGCCTTCCCGGCGTCTCGGCCGAGCCGCTGCACTCGGCCATCAGCCAGCACGCGTGGCCCGTCTTTGCGTCGCTCTCGTGGGCCATGGTGATGCTCATCTTCCGCTACCACCCAGAGGACCTGCAGTCGAGCCTGCGCAGCAGCATGACGTACATCTACCAGGACTGCGACAGCTTCGACTCCCTGCGGACGCTGCTCTGGCACAACAAGTAGGCGGCACGCTTCTTGGGTGGCAGCGAGCTCCATTGAGGCTCCCATGGAGGATCCCATGGAGGGTCCCATGGAGGGGGTGCAGCATGCTGGCCGAGGTGCTGCTGGGCGTTTTGGGCGTGCTTGGGATTGGGGGGTTTTCCATATCATACATACCAGACAGACAACGCTCTGTGCGTGTACAAGTACCGGTTTTTGCACTTTGGTTATGAGCCAGGGATGGAACGCATGGGATCAACTGCTCATTTAGAGGTTTCTTATCTACTCAATACATTCAGTAACTCCAGCACTGCTCCAATCCACCATGCATCCACTCATCCACTCATCCATTCATCCATTCTCATCCCGCAATCATCATCTGCAGGCGGGCGCTAACAGCCCACACAAGCTACGGCGGTACCCCGCTAAAGCTCCAGCTATGGTATGGACCTTAGGGTGCCCCTCCCGCCCTCCAAGCATCCTGCTGCAGCAGGCAACACCGCTCACCTAAGCTCAACCTCATCTTGCCAACCTTTGTCCTTCACATCACAGCTTCTTCCACCGGCACTCTCTTGGCTCCTCAAACGCCATTGCTACCTTGCCGTCGGTATCTCGCCTCACATAGATCCCTCATTTCTCACAGGACCCAACACCATGGCCCCCAGCCCCCAGGTCGCCGGGGCCCTCGCCCAGGCCGAGTCGTCCACGGGCGACAAAGCCCCCCTCTACGAGTCCATCCTCGCCGACGTCAAGACGCTCTCGACGTCAGAGACGGCCATTGACGACATCAACGCCATTGTCGACTCCTTCTTCGGCCAGGCCCTCGGCGTCGTCGCCACCCGCTCCGTGCTCAACTCCTTCATCGGCACTCTCCAGGCCCTCAAGAACGAGAGCGTCTGGATCGAGGTGGGCAACCGAACCCTCGCCATTCTCGCCGCGCAGCCCCCCTCGTTCCTCGACGCCGCCGCCACGCTCCGCGAGCTCGTCGCCACCGCCCACGAGAACAACGAAGACTTCCTCGAGGCCGCAAAGGCCCTAGCCGACATCCCCCTAGACAGCTCCCAGCGCAAGGTGACGGATGAGGACAAGGCGCGCACATGGGTCCGCATCGTCCGCAACTACCTCGAGGTCGACGACTCCACGTCGGCCGACATGTACATCAACAAGCTCAAGAACATTATGCACACCGTCTCCGACCCGGACTTGAGCCTGCACTTCAAGCTCTCCCAGGCCCGCATCCTCGACGCCAAGCGCGACTTCCTCCCCGCCTCGCAGCGCTACCACGAGATCAGCTTCTCCCCGGCCATTGCCGAGGAGGAGCGTCTGCACACCCTCAGCATGGCCATCAAGTGTGCCGTCCTCGCCCCGGCCGGCCCCCTGCGGAGCCGCACCCTCGGTCGCCTCTACAAGGATGAGCGGGCCGTCCAGCTCGACGAGTTTGGCATCCTCGAAAAGATGTTCCTCGACCGTCTCCTGTCGTCTGCCGAGGTCGACAAGTTCGCAGAGGGTCTGCAGCCGCACCAGCTCGCCACCACCTCGGACGGCTCGACCGTGCTCGCCAAGGCCGTTGTGGAGCACAATCTTCTCGGCGCCTCCCGCCTCTACCGCAACATCCGCTTCGAGGCCCTTGGCTCGCTTCTGGGCCTTGAGGCCGACAGGGCCGAGGAGACTACGGCACGAATGATTGAGCAGGGCCGGCTGGTCGGTCGCATGGATCAGCTCGATGGCATCGTCTGGTTCGAGGGCGGCGAGGCTTCGGGCGAAAAAGGCAGCGGTAGGGCCGAGGTCATTGTGGGCAAGGAAATGCGCACGTGGGATGCCAATGTAGAAGGCCTCGCAGAGGAGGTTGAAAACGTCACCAACACGCTGCAAAAGGAGTTTCCGGTAGGTATTTTCTCGTGGCTATTTCCGCTACATCTAGAGAATCTAACATGCGCTAACCATACTTTCTCTTCTAGGACTTTGTGGCTGCTAATCTCGTTGTATGAGAAGCAGAGCGTCGAATGGAGATTGTGGGAATAAGAACGAATCATGAAGTCTTTGTTAACATCACGGCGTTTCGGTGTGAGGGAACTTGGTTTCGTTTCTGCCGTTCGAAGCATGGTATCAGGAGTTTAGACACTAGCAGCATGGCAAAGGTCAACGGAGTTTTAATCCAGGTCTTTCTTTCTGACGACCACATACCCTTCGTTTATCTTTCTGGGGTTTCCCACCTCCTCGTCGAGTAGCTCTTCGTCTTCACCTTCAACGTCATTACTACTGCTCTTGGCTCTCTCGGCGCTGTCGGCCTTGTCCGATTTGAATGGCAAGGTCCAGGTCGCTGGGTCCACGGCCCCATACTCGCCCTCCCGCTCCAGGATTTTGATAAAGGCACTTGCAATGTGGTCTCCCATCCAGTCATAGCCCTCCTCCTTGAGGTGCAGGCCGTCGTCCCAATACTTCTCCCTTTCCCTTTCGGATAGCGCATGGAAGGGGATGTGGGACTCGAGATCAAAGAAGTAGCTGCGGGAGGGGGAATGCTGTCAGTGGGGACACGCTCGATGCTCAAGACGACAACTGACCAGTTCTCTTGCTGATGGGTCATGATGCTCATGTTGACCTTGTCTCTGCGTCTGGTGACCCGCTCAAGCTTGGCTGCGCTCTCGGGAATGGTAAGTGCAAGGACCTTGCTTCCCTTTTCGAGTGGAATATTCCAGAGCTTCTGCAGGGCCTCGTACATTTCCGAGGACTGGATGGCGTAGGCCAGATCACTGCTCTCAGAAGTCAGGGGATGATGTTCATTTACTAAGGGGGGTTCAGCGGTCACCGCACTTTGTACCGCCAAGGATGATAACCCAGTCAAAAGGTCGTTTGCTGCCTGAAGTTGATGGTAATGTTAGTCTCTCGTGTACTATTCCATGTGGCGAGTGCCTAGCTAGAGAGGGCTACGGAGACTGTGTTCCTGGCGGTGACGTACATTCTTCCGAGAGACGGTTGGAGAAGCGTTGCCAGCTAGCAACATCGCCCGGCTGTCCATTGGTAAAGACCTCGATGTCGGCCTTGGGGTAGGCGGCGGCGAGGCGCTGCTTGAATCGGAGGGAGTAGGGGTGCTCGCCCCAGCCGAAGCTGTGGTAGCCCGAGGTGAGGGAATCCCCGAAGCAGAGGACGCGGAGTCGCTTGGCAGTCATGACTTGACAGAATATGAACTGTTGCAGTTTGAGGTTTTGGGAGGGAAAGGTGACCAGGAGCGGTCGGAATCAGCTTCTGTGGACGAGGGTTCACGGATTGTGTGTGTGTGTGTGTTGGAGGTTATTGGGTTGAACTGCTGTTAAGCTGTTGGCTGCCTGGACCTGGAGTGGGCGGTATCGAGCGCGGCTCCCATGGCTGCACAGTCATCAATCAGTTAGGCAAGACACCCCAGCAGGCTACAGCCCATGTAAGGTAGGTAGGTACTTGTCCACCTGGATGTAGTTGTGAGTGCAACAAATAGGCGTTTTTGCCATGGCGTTTTGTGTCACATTATGCCTTTAGGATACAGTAGACCTTTGGCAAAGCACTTCTACCATGTCGCTGGGCGTGGTTTGGTGTTGTTTTGATTCGACTTTAATCACCTGTAAAGACAACTTCGTCGCATATAGGTCGGTACTCGCTGAACCGTCACTGGGACGGCCGGGATGGCCCATATCATACACTAGGAATATTCTTACTCTGGTTACGCATTAGGTAGATGTTTGGTTGGGAACCAACTCATTGCAGCATCCAGGGTAGGCAATGTGCATAAAGTTGACGGCTCCGATGCACGTGCAAGTGTACTTTAGTTTTGGCTTTCGGTCGTCCACAAGGAGTAGCTCTAGCGGTAACTATAAACCCTTCTCGTGCGAATTGCACTATTGAAAACATGGATCTGGTTTAATGTCACTGTCAAGTGGGAAGACATCATAAGATATCAGGAGACAAGACCGAGCCTAGGTTTAGTACAGCCAATATTGATAAAGCGAGATATCGTACTCGGGAACATATCAAAACATCGGTGAGATGGCCGAGTTGGTTATGGCGCCAGGTTAAGGTTATCCTTAACACCAATTTCCTGGTGGAGCAATCCTCCTGGGTTCAAGTCCCAGTCTCATCAATACTTTTGACGGTCTTAATCAAAGACCATCTAATTTTTGTCCTTCTCTTTTTCTTCCCTCTCTCTCCATCCCGGTTGAGCAGGAGTTGAGCTTGTCGTCAACTCGGTCTTTGTAGGCACGCGACCCGGTTGAAGCCGAGACTGGATCTTAGTGTCTACGCTTCCCCACTTCTTCCTTCCTTTTGCCAGGTATCTGTCTCGGTGTTGCTTCCAGGTGATTTGCGCATGGCCCAAAGTTACCTGGTCACTTACCTTGGCGACCAGTAGGTATGATGGATGTGCCTGTACTGCTACAGCAGGCAGCATGCCCAGAAGCTTTCGCTGTGGCTAGGGCTGAATAAGGCTGATGATGGTGAGGCCCGAGCACCTTGACGGGAGGTGATTGGCCTATTGAGAGTGCTGTATTTCCAGCCATCTTTTCTCTCCAGCTCTCCAGCGGGTGCCCCGCCCCCCTCCATCCATTACGATTTACTGCTTACAGTAGGCTGCTCCAGTGCTCCAGTGCTCCAGTGCTCCAGTGCTCTAGTGCTCCATCCATTCATCGCTCCGTCACCTCGCCATCCCACCGTCCGCTATCGCTCGCCGACCCCTCCTCAGCTTCGGCCTACAGGTCCTAGGACCTTTACCCCGCCAAACTTTTTTCCTCCCTCCTCAACCCCATCTCCGCCTCCTCCATATCCTCTTCAAAAGCCCTTGATCAATCCATCATGTCGCAGCAGAAGATTGCCATCGTCTCCGTCTACGACAAGACCGGGCTGCTGGACCTGGCTAAGGGCCTCGTCCAGCAAAATGTCCGCATTCTTGCTTCCGGCGGCACCTCCAAGATGATCCGCGAGTCTGGGTTCCCCGTCGAGTACGCCCTCTCCCCCTCGGAATCGTTGCCTACCATGATGCTGACTTGCGCTCCAGGGATGTCTCCGCCATCACAAAGGCCCCCGAGATGCTCGCCGGTCGTGTCAAGACGCTGCATCCCGCCGTCCACGCCGGCATCTTGGCCCGAGACCTTGCCTCGGACGAGAAGGACCTCGCCGAGCAGAACATCAACAAGGTCGACTATGTCATCTGCAACCTCTACCCCTTCAAGGACACCGTCGCCAAGATCAACGTCAGCGTTCCCGAGGCCGTCGAGGAGATTGACATTGGCGGTGTCACCCTCATCCGCGCCGCCGCCAAGAACCACAAGCGCGTCACCATCCTCAGCGACCCCACCGACTACGCCGGCTTCCTCTCCGAGCTCGAGAAGGGCGAGATCTCCGAGGCCAGCCGCAACCGATACGCCCTCAAGGCCTTTGAGCACACTGCCGACTACGATGCCGCCATCTCCCAGTTCTTCCGCAAGGAGTACGCCGGCTCCGGCGAGCAGTACATGGCTCTCCGCTACGGTGCCAACCCCCACCAGAAGCCCGCCTCCTCTTATGTCACTGAGGGCAAGCTCCCCTTCAAGGTCCTCTGCGGCTCCCCCGGCTACATCAACCTCCTCGACTCCCTCAACGCCTGGCCTCTGGTCAAGGAACTCAAGCAGGCTCTCGGCAAGCCCGCCGCCGCCAGTTTTAAGCACGTCTCTCCCGCCGGTGCTGCCATTGGCATTCCCCTCACCGAGGAGGAGCGCAAGGTCTACTTTGTCAACGACATTGAGGGCATTGAGACTTCTGCCCTGGCCCAGGCCTATGCTCGTGCCCGTGGTGCCGATCGCATGAGCAGTTTCGGCGACATGATTGCTCTCAGCGACATTGTCGACGTTCCTACCGCCTCCATCATCTCCAAGGAGGTCTCCGATGGTGTCATTGCTCCCGGTTACGAGGATGCTGCCCTCGAGATCCTCAAGAAGAAGAAGGGTGGCCGCTACCTGGTCCTCCAGATTGACCCCGAGTACAACCCCCCCGTCACCGAGACCCGCACCGTCTACGGCATCAACCTCCAGCAGCACCGCAACGACGTTGAGATTTCTCCCAAGTCCTTCTCTACCATCATCACCCCCAAGGATTCCGGCGCCATCCCCGAGAACGCCGCCCGTGACCTTACCGTCGCCACCATCACCCTCAAGTACACCCAGAGCAACTCTGTGTGCTATGCTCTCAACGGCCAGGTCATCGGCCTTGGTGCCGGACAGCAGTCCCGAATCCACTGCACCCGTCTTGCCGGCGACAAGGCCGACAACTGGTGGATGCGCTTCCACGAGCGCGTTCTCGGTATCAAGTGGAAGAAGGGCACCAAGCGCCCCGACAAGAGCAACGCCATTGACCTGCTCGTCAGCGGCCAGCTTCCCAAGGATGGCGCCGAGCGAGAGGCCTTCGAGGCCATTTTCGAGGAGGTCCCCCCTGCTTTCACTGCCGAGGAGCGTGAGAGCTGGATGAAGCAGCTCAGCAATGTCTGCATCTCCAGTGATGCCTTCGTAAGCCTTCCTGCCTTGCCATTCACTTCATATTCCCCCGCTAACTTTGACTTAGTTCCCCTTCATCGACAACGTCTTCCGTTCGGCTCGCTCCGGCGTCAAGTACATTGCTGCCCCTGGCGGCAGCCAGAACGACGGTGCCGTCTTTGAGACAGCCGAGAAGCTCGGCATCACCTTTGTGGAGCAGAACATTCGCCTCTTCCACCACTAAATGCTCTACTTTGAATCCTTCTCTTTGATACTGGATGGACAGAAAACTGGACGGAGTTGGAAATGGGGGACAAACTTAAAAAACCAAAAATGCAAGCTTTGGGAGTTGCAATGTTGTATATAATAGACTTGACGCTGCGCAAATGACGCTCACCTCAACGTGATGAATGACATGGATCGCCAGACTAACGGCGCCTTTTTATTACTCTTGTTTCTGGTCCATTAGCACGTGGCTTGACAACATCTTCCAAGGATGAATCCTCTTTAACTCCCCGTTTCAGACCTAGACGCCAGACAAGCTGCTAATTTCGTCATGGAAACAGCCAAACCCGAAAGCAGAACCGACACCGGACCCTTCTTTGCATTATGCCTTGCAATCTAAAACCATGTTCCATCGCATGATACGTATCAATCAGTCTTCAATATCATCGTCACTCAGGACAAGCTTCTGCGCCAGTAGACCCGACATGCCACCAGCGCGGATCCCCGCGCTGCGCGTGCGAGGGCTCGTCTCTTCGGTGGGCTTGTCTGTTGCCCACGGCTCCGCAGAGGGCGGATCGTCTTCTGAATCCGATTCCTCATCGGCACCAGCGATACCGCGGAAGGAAACGACTTTCTCGAGGTCCCGGAGATTGATGGAGCCTGGGGCAGACTTGCGGGCACGGCCTATTTGGGCCATGTAAGGGAGACGCTCTAAAATCATCTCACGTCGGGCAGCGCTCCCCAGAGACAGCAGAGGCGTGGCGTCGTCGAAGGGACCCTGATGCTTCGATGCATCAGAAGAAGGTTGGCTTTGTTGTCGCTGTCTCTGTTCGTCTTGTTCTTGTTGCTGCTGCTGCTGACGCCGTTGCATCCACGATTTCTCGCTTGCTGGCTGCTGAGGCTGGCGGAAAGCTGTAGCGCCGTCGATGAGATTCTTAACAGCCTGATTGACCTCTCCCTTGAGGAGTCTCGAGGACCATACATTGATGAGACCCTCGGTTTCCTCTCTTGCACGCCAAAGTTTGAGACTTGTTGGGTAAAACATCTTGAAAGCGTCGCTGCCTTTGGCTCCCGTGGCCATCTTACGCTTCACCGGGCTGGGCAGGGCAAAGAGGATACCGCGTACCGCGACTTGGAACGTAATCTCATCCTGTCGCAATAGCTGACTACCAGAGTCTCGGCCAGAAAAGCCCCCTCTGCCGCCAAAGAAGACGTCCTGAGTCGGGTTGAGAAGATCGCTGAGTGAAAGATATTCTATACACTCGTTGACGTAGTCCATTGGAGTATATAGATCCATGGAATCAGTACTTTCACACGAGGGAACATAGTTTTCGTGCAATGCGGATATGAACGTGTGCGTGTCCGTACCGGTTTCGTCGATGAGAGAATCGACCATGACCTCCGATCGTTTCGGCCGTGAATGATGCGCTAGAAATCTAGGGAGCTTTTCGACTATATCTCCACGAGGAGGCGCATCGTCCCGCTTGTTATAGACCACCTTTCCAACGGCGTGGAAGATCCCTAGGCTCGCCTCACGCTGAGATATCAGCTCCAGGCTGTTCTGCTCACCGCGGGTAAGCTGAATGGCATCCTTGACGCCCTTCTTTTGCTTTGTGAAAGCCACCTTTGCGCCCCAGTCGGCTTGCTTGTCGCCCTTGAGGCAAAGAAATTCGAGAGAGGAGATGGCACTCCGGATATCGCCAATGCCGCCAAGCTGCTTAAGCACCTGCGGCCCAGGCGTCATCCTCCGTCCAGACTTTCTAGCCTCTTTCAGGACAATCAGCCCTAGGGCCTTTTCAAGGAGAGTCGTTGCAACGGCATTAAATTCAATGACACCCACTCCAGGATGACGAAGTATCTCAGGCCCTAGCAGACGATGGGCCGTGAAGCTGTCGGCTGATGCCGAAGTTGTTGTTAACAAGGTCTCGGATATCACCATGACTATGGGTGTAATGGGTTCTTTCGGAGAATGCTGCGCGAACATTGACGGAGAGACCGTGGTGGCTGTTAAATAGTGTAGTATCGTATTTCGAAAGGAGGCCAGAGCTGTGGACGCCCTTGAAAACGTATTTGGAAATTCCTCGACGAGGATAATACGCTTCGATGGATGGTTTGCGCCACCATTGGTCAGGCTTTGGGTTGGGCCATCTGTGTCCAGGGCCCCAAACTTGCCTCCACGTCCGAGAAACTCGTCAAACTGCGCCGAGGTCGAGAGGAAGCCCAGACTTGAGCTCCCAGCCGGATTTCGCCATTCGAGAAGCTCGCATCTCATCTCGTTTGCGAGGAGCCGAACTGTCGTTGTCTTTCCAGAGCCTGCAGCGCCCTTCAGAATCAACACACGCTGTCGCAGGCGCCCCGACATGACAAGCTCCAACCACCTCCTCACATCCGAGACCTTTCTCTTGTGGACTGCCAGCTCTTCTAGGTTTCTCGGCCCAAACCGTTCGGACCAGGGTCGCTGGTCTTCAGTAACTATGTCCACGGGGACAGGTCGAGGTGGTTTCAAGAACTTTTGGCTGGCACTGGGGCCCTCACTCGGTGCTTGTTGCGTACCGGCTCTGAGTCTTTTCTTGGCGTGTTGGCTCACCAAGCTCGAGGAGCTGACTTTGAGGTCGGATATTTCATCGTCTTCGGATATGGGGTCGCTAATGATGTCGTCGATGATGGGGTTGGTATTCTTCTCGGCATTGGTCTTCGTTACGGGCGCACGCTGTGCTTGTTTGGAAAAGAGTGTCTTCAGGTCTGCTGTTTTGGTATTGTCCACCAGGTTCTTGATGGTCCTGGGCTTCCGTGGGCTCAAGCTAGGTCCATTCTTTTGCGTCTGCGCTCTGTTGCGGGTTGTACGATTCGAATTTCCAGTAGCTTTCTGGATGGCTGTACTCTTCGGCTTCAGGGGGCTTGGCGATTCAGTCGGCACTCTGGAATCGACTGGAGAGGTCGGGGAGGATTGTAAGAAGTTGGTCAACGTGTTGGCAGGCGGGTGCTCGTCTGCTTCGTCGTCTGAAGCGTCGACAACATTACGCCGACGGCGCTTGGCAGGCGGGGCCATGAGCGCGACTGTAGCATTTGCAGGTTCGACATGCGACACAAAGATTGCGTGCACTCGCCCAGCTGCTTCTGCTTTCTAGAACAGTGGTCGCATGTGGTGAGGTTCCAGCTGGGAAGTTGTAGCTGTTCACGCTGCGAGATTGACGTAGGAGGGTCCACCGGGCTAGAACAGTACCTACCGTTACCTTAGGTACCTAGACAGACAGTGTGAAAAAGTGTGTGTTATCAACTATACACTGTTACTGTAGACCTCAGTTTCAGCCCTTTCTCATACTGAGCCATACAAGGTAGCCTCGTATGCATCATGAACTCCCTATCTGCAAAGTCCGCCTGGAATACCGATTATAGTACAAGTTGCTGTTCGAAATTCACATCCCGACTTCGGTAGATAGCGACGGTGTTGTTTAACCCAGAAAAGAGAGAAAAGAAAACCCCCATTCAAAGCACTAAAGCCCTGTTACGTTTGAACTCCAGAGCAGCAACGCGTAGAGAAACCATATGGAGACTAAAAAGTCCACCCTTTGAAATTGTCCACAAAAGTCACAGCAGCACAGAGATATCTTTCATGAACATCGCCCCAAGTCCTGGATGCTTCTTTCATCGCTCGGATAGCTGCTCCGTTATTAGTCCAGTTTGGGTCGGTCGACTGTTGGAAAAAGATTCGTACCTTTGACGTAATGTGCGTCCTTTGACCAAGGTGAGTTCAACGCCTTGTCGACCACATACTTCCAGTTCTTGCCCTTTGCGTCTTGGTCGACATTGTCTGGGTCTGGCAGCGGCCGTCCCTTGATGATGAATATGGCCAGAACAAGCAGCCACCATTCTCGTACAAGCGTAATGTGATGCTCTTTAGGAATGAACGGAAGCAGTATTCTGACAGCGTGGCTCGTCGTTAGGAGATGAACGATCAAGAAGTTGTAAGCATGAGTTCCAGGTCGTACTGTTGCAACCAACAAGGCAACTGCCGCTTCCTGCGAAAGTTCAAACTGCTTGAGTGGGTCATCCAATACCCAGGCGTTCCAGTACTCCATGATCAGGGATTCGTGGGCGTTCATGATTTTCTCCAGGTCGTCCAGGCCTGGGTTCTTGGGGAGCGCATCGAAGCGCTTGTCGCTTGATAACTTGATGAGTAGCTCTAGCGGAGAATCTGGCGTGAATGGTGCTGGCTGCGTGTACGCCTTGTCGTCCAAGTATTTGTGGAGGAAGTCGTACTGCACACAGGCTAATCCGAGAGCCTCGACGGCAATCTCCTTACAGTCCATCTCATAGGCGTAGCCCAAATGAATGAGAGGATGACCGACTGAAGCATGTTAGCGATACAAGTTTTGGTCAGTTTCTTGGGGGAACCTCACGGCCGCCAATCAACCCATGAAACAACGGCTTGTCGCCAGTAAACAAAAATTGGTCCATCAGTTTCTTCCAGTCATAGGAGAACCGCATGACAAGCTTCTCATCAAAGTAGTCCACATAGGCACGCTGATATCTCTTGTCCCCAAGAAACTCTTGCCAATCACTGTCGACGATCTCGGCAGGAGATGGCTTCCAAGGCTCCAGCTCTTCGATTTGCTTTTCGTAGATTTCATGAAGCTGAACTTCATTAGCGCCGAGAAGATAGGCCGAACTCAGCACGTGCGCGTTATGGTTGTCGTATTGAAGGTTGTGGTAGACGATGGAATAGTTTACGTGGTTGGCCTTCAAGAGGTGCTTGAGACTTCGCGCACGCTTGTCGGTGCCGTCTTCGACATGATGGATTTCAACCTCTGGTAAGTCAATGAACCTAGGCTTGGAAGACAGACCCAAGAGCCTGTTTACAACGGGTACATATGAGAGCACACCAGCCATTTTCGTGGTGATTTGGACGCAAGATGGAATGATGAAGAGTAGAGGGAGTCGTACAGAACATTGGGATGGGATGACGTTGGGGACGATCCCCAGCCATAAAAGTGGCGCGGCACTGAAGCATTGGGGGCGCGAGCTGTGGCGTGCACGGGCCAGCCACTGGCAGCTGGACTTCGAAAAGACCAGTACCTGTCTGGCCTCACTCACTCCTACACAACACAAACAGCCCAACAGCCAACACTCAACACGCAAATACTGTAGAGACATGGCACACAGCGAAAGTATCGCGATATATGCTGAGCTTCTATCCAATATCAGACAAGTCTCAGTCGTGGTATCCCTCCCTTCGCCCGCCGACGCGTCCACTGAAGCAAGGATCTTGGACGATGGCTGTCATCTTGAGGTGCTTCACCAAGGCTCTGTCGAGCGGTTATCTCTTCCTGCCCCAGTAGGGATCAAGGGAAGACTCCAGATATCCAGAGTAGGAGCATTGAACCTTCCTTGGAGGCTCCCTGTGTTATCGACCAATATCGGGCCCTCCCGTTTTTTGCCAGAGAACCAGCCTGTGCCATGGACCTCGATGGACATGAAAACTAATTCACCACTATCATGTCGAAACTGCGACGCCAACATAATTTCAGATGAGAAGATAAAGGTGTGGAAAGATCTACCCAGTGAGAACTGGGCTGAGATGATGGAGTTCTGGCACTGTCACAAACCCCATGATGACCATCAACACGACTCGGACACTTTGGCTAGTAAGGGATATGGAGCCAACAATGCCATCGCTGCTCAACCGGGGGTTGGGTTCGTCGATCTTACTTCCTTCTTGTTCGCCGAATCAGATTGTGTCGGGCTGTCGGTGAGTGCGCTCATGCTCTGGTGCTTTCATTTCCCCTTGACGTTCCATCGCAATTTCGTCCTTGATCTCGGGTCGTACACCCTGGGGAGCAAGAAGATGACCATGTCGGCTACAACCACTCAATGATTTGGACATCGATACAACTCCCCAAAAGCAATGCATTGGTCGTTCCCAACAAGGGCAGCCACCTGGCTCGAACCCTTCTTCAGGAATGGGTTTGACCAGTGACTTGAAGACGCAGTATTCGCTTTCACTCGGTCTCTCAGAGGTATGAAAGACAGAGTGTTGGAGAAATGCACACATAATAGCAAAGATGCACCGCATTTATACTGCCATCAGCATATCGCTTACTCATAACAGTATCACTCGTCAACGGCGGAGGCCGGGTTTGACACAAGCTCTCTAGCATTGGGCCAAGAAGCTTCGGCAAAGTTCCTCCAGATTTCTTGCAAGCATTGTGGGAAAGAAGTTGGTCTTTTTAACATTGCCGCCTCTGCTGTAAGCCTGTTCAAATGGCAGGTAGGCTGCCAAACTAGAGAGCCTGGCCCAATGCCAACCGCTCCACAATGTTTGGCAGCGACCCTGATGGCGTCGATATCAAGGTCCGGATCCTCCAAGTCTATTGTATCGCCTCTTCTGTCAGGGCCAGTGAAAGATGGATACGAACCGACAGATCTTTATCTGTGGGTACTCAATCCCAACGTGGTATACTCTTCTTCATCTTTGGATGAGAGTAAATCCGCTATGAAGATACTCTACCGGAGGATACAGAAAGAAGAAGGCAACAAGTTGGTCGAGTCTTTGAACTCGGACGTTCAGGACTTGGGCCTCTCAGCAGCGGCGATAGAGGCCTCTGAGAACGAGCTTAAGTCGAGCAATCTCATGCTGCCGGGTCAAGAAAGAACCTTCCAAGATTGGCACGTCGGGCTTCTTGGACGATGGGGATTTGAACTTGGCTCATAGTCAATAAATGAAAATCCTCACAAGGATCGGCAGAGTGCCCCTCCCTCTGGACTTATGCTTGCCAAACAAGGTGTTATGGTGTGGTCTGACGGTGTTATTGACACTGTATAGCAGTACCGAGTGATGAAACGATCTACAGTGCGAAGTGATCTCTTACACAACTTCCTACAGTTGAAACAGGCAGAATTGTCTGCCCCTTGTAACATTTTTCAGCTGTCATCACCTTGCACATCTCAACAACCACGACACACTGGTGAGTCACGTTGGCAGAGTTGACAACTGAACTTTACCAGATCAACACCGATGATTTGCCTTGTGTATTTGCAAGCCGAACGATGAACAGTCATAGATGCTGCGTTCGCCACTGACTACGTCGCATACCGGCTGGCCTAGAAAATGCATCGCAACCCAGAGAACTACATTGCCGCGGGGTGTTTCAAAGTCAGCAAAGACGATAGCACACTCACCGAAGAGCAATGGCGTTCGGAGGAGCTCCGATGCTGGAAATCATTTGCTTCCACTGACTCAGAGCCACAATATGACCGCTTGTACCTCCCCGTTGACATTCAGGCTTCACTGATCCAGGCGCCTCGTTTACAGACATGTGCACGGCTATTTCGCTCGTCCTGGATATGGCTCGAATTCAAAATTTATGACCACGTGTGTGACTATGGAGCTCTTAGAGTATACCTCCTCCCTGATGATATTCTTCGAGCATCCGTAAGTCGCTCTAGCTCAAGCCGGAGGAAAGACAGAGAAGTTATCATGCACGACTTAGACTACTCAAAAGCAGCCTGGGAAGGGACCTTCAAATCTGGCCACCTGGATCGTTCCTATCCCTTTCCATCATACGATCAGCAAGACCCCAGCACAGCTTCGCTGCTGCACATCTTCAATACTATCCCTTCTCCACAACCTGAGCCCGACTCCATCCAGGAACCATACGCTCGCGCCTCCATCTACAATCTATTAGAAAGCAGTGTGCCTGGTTTGCGCACAGAACTCTACCCCCATCAGAGGCGCTCTGCCGCATTGATGCTGCAAAAGGAAATCCAACCAGGCAAAACTCTTGACCCCCGGCTAATACACGTCCAAGACCAACGTGGCTTCAGTTGGTACCATGATCCAATTGAGAGAACAGTTTTGCGAGACCCCCGTCATTACGACAATGTGTGTGGAGGCATACTTGCGGAAGAAATGGGCTCTGGCAAGACAATTATTTGCTTAGCACTTATCCTTGCTACCAAGGATTTGCCTACACCTATCCCGGAGATTTATCGCGATGGTCACCTGCCCATCAGGAGGGGCATCGTATCTCTAGTCGACATGGCAGCGTCATGTGCTACAAGAAATGAGGTTCCTTGGAGACCTTACTTCACCATATTCAAAGACCAGCTCGGTGAAAACTTCGATCATTGCATCAACGCCCTTCAGAGAAACCCTCCTCACTATCTTGTGCCAGTTCCAAAACCCCGCCGAAGCGGACGAAGACGTGATAGCGCTTCAACTATCCCACCTGAAAAGGTTTTGATGAGTTCTGGCACTATCGTCATTGTGCCGAACAATCTTCTTTCTCAATGGAAGCAGGAAATTGACAAACATACCCATGGGCTAGAGGTGTTGATTATAATTAAGCAAGAAGATCTCCCGCCTCCTGAGATCATATTAAAGTACGACCTCATTCTATTTCCGCAAACGAGGTTCGAAATGCTCGTCACACAATACAGTCCCGGCCATGCCTCCCTATGGAACGTGCATTTCAAAAGATGTATTGTGGATGAAGGACACAAGCTGGGAAACTCTAGGATCAGTTCCAGAAGTAACCTTCTTGTTGCGTTGGAAATGTTGCGCTTCTCTTCTCGATGGATCGTCACAGGAACGCCCTCCCATGGCCTGTATGGCGTTGACCTAAGGAACCATGCAAATTCACAATCTCTATTTCAAGGTGGCACTGGGAACTCCAAAGATACGAGTGCCGAGATGGAACGCAAAGATCTGGAGCGGATAGGATCCATTGCAGCGCTGTACCTCAAAGCACGACCGTGGGCCAACACATCCACGGAGACGAACGATACCAGAGCGGAATGGTCGGTGTATATGATGCTCCCTAAACACAAGCCAAAGAGCCGTGGTCGATGGGACTGTTTGCGATCAACTTTGAACTCACTCATCGTTCGGCATCAACTCGGGGAAGTCGGTGATCTGCTACCTCCAGTCAACAAAAAGGTGATTGTTTTAGACGGCTCGTACCAAGATAGGCTGTCTCTCAATATCTTCTCCATGATGATCATATTTAATTCGGTACAATCCCAACGGACTGACATGGACTACTTCTTTCACCCAAAGCAACGGCGGAGCCTACTCCAGATCGTGCACAACTTAAAACAATCGAGCTTCTTTGGTGGATCTTTCTTCAAATCTGAGGAGATTGCCAAGGCCGTCGAGACCGCAGAGGAGTTCCTGCGAGAGCAGAGAATTCCTATTAGTATTGAAGACGAGAATCTTTTACGCGCGGCCATCAGGGTTGGTCACATGGCCAAGGAGAACAAATTGAGGGATCTTAGCAATCGTTTCCACGAGATGCCCATTCTCGTTGAGAACCTGCCAAGCGCGACTAGCCGTTCATGGTCCTTGGATGATAATACCCGAGGAGAACTCGTGTGCAGCTCAGCTAGTATGCTGATAGGGCTCCAAAAGACCGTCTACAAATCAGCGGCGCGGCCTGAAGCACTAAACGCACTTCTCAACGGCCCACTGGCCCAGGAAGGAATCCATGAAAGAGAGAAGCTATTGACAAGCACAAAGAGCGAAGAGCCAACGTCAGCAGCACCAGCGCTCGCGCAGTCATCACCAACACTTGCCGGAAACAGCAAGCTTGGAGACGACAGTCCCAAGAAAACCCGTTCACCTGGAATGAGTATTTCCCATTACACGAACGGGTTGGATCCGGATGTTTCACTCGGACCTTTTGAGTCAACAACGATCACATCAACTGTGTCATCGAAGCTGTCTTACTTGGTCGATAGCATCATCAAATACCAAATTGAGGAGAAGATTATTGTGTTTTACGAAAATGAAAATGTGGCATGGTATCTTGCGAGTATGCTAGATGTGGTACGTGGAACTGCTAAGATTAAGGGAGTAATGTGCTGATTTAGGCTGTCGGTCAAAGCTGCGAATACAACACCTCATCTACGCAAAGTCGCTTTCGGCACGGAGAAAAACCCAATATGTCAACATTTTCCATCAAACCGCGGCATTCAGGTACCATCCACCTCATTCCCTGACGAAACGCTCCAGACGACGACACACTAACGTTGCATCGACAGGGTTCTTCTCATGGACATATCTCAGGCGGCCTTTGGCCTGGACATGAAGGGAGCATCAAGGATATACTTTATCAACCCGGTCATCAACCCTCAAGTTGAAGCACAGGCAATTGGGCGTGTAAGACGCATCAGTCAGCAGAAGCCAGTATCAGTCGAAATCCTTGTTCTGAAAGGCAGCATCGAAGAAGTCATACTGGAACGACAGACCCATATGACTCAGGCTGAGCATAACCGAGCGAAGTCAATCTTGGACATCCGACCAATTTACGATTGGATCAAAAATGCCAACATTATTGAGATGCCCGAGGATGAGTTGGAGATGGCGGGCGAGATGGCGCCTCTTCGGAGGCCCCAATACATGTTCAGGAGAGGCTTTGACCCTGGTCGTCACCCTAACGAGGGCATCGTATTGAATGGTACGGAATGGCCAAAGGCTGATTGTGATGGCGTTGCTGCGGTGGCGCAGAGCTCGACCTCCGGCGACGTGACGAATCATCTCAAGCGAGCCCATGCCGTTGGTCCTGGTGCTGAAGGTGGGCAACAAAAGTCGCCATCGATGGAGCAACAACTGGCCACGCGTCCTGCGAGAAGGGTGCGTTTCACTGTCGATCGGGACGGAGAGTAATCCTCAGTGAGGATACGGGTAAAGCGTTCAGATGACATCCCGCCATCTGATGATCCGGCCAAGAGGCTGGTTATTACGGTTGTGAAAAGGATGTGGCGTTGAAGCGGAGACAGTCAGTATTCGAATAATTGTGAATTCATGCGCCAATCCAACGTCGCTCCCAGCAAATTCTACGAGTGTTGCTGTGTCAAAGTCTGATACGCCATACAAGGCCGTCACGGAGCATTGGCCACGGAAATGGATATCCTTCAAGAGTCATGACGGAGACATGACGCCAACATATGCATCCGACCAGATCCCCGTCTATGAATTGGCGAGTGCATAGCCTTGGGACCATTGGGATTGACTGACTGCTACCCAGGGTATCCATGGTAAAAGAATATAAACATGGGTCCGTCTAAGGCGGGCGAGAGATTCAGCCGGGCGTAGCTGCGAATTATACGTGCGGAGTAGTACTCGAATACATTCAGCAAACAAGAGGACTGGTGACTCTACAGGAAACACGAACGGACTGGACTTGAGATGCATACGGGGCCTTGACCGGTACCCGACAGAAGCAAGCAATCAATAGATTGAATGTTCGATCAGAGTTTGAGCAACTGGCCCAGTGGGCGATAGTCGATGGCGTGAGCTGCGCGTCCACCGGGGAACAGAACCAATCGTTTACCTTTCCGCCCTTGTGCGGAAGCCCTGTCGCACGAGAAACGGCCTCATGGGGTCTGACGCGGTGTGTCGGTCTGCGTCTGGGCTGGCTAGATCATTGGCCAATCGTAACGCGAAGGATGACTTCCTCATGCCAAACATTGGGCTTTTCCTAGGTGGGAGATACTCTGCTTCCATATCTCGGAACATGGGCAGGGATATCTGCAGGGCAACTTTTCGGTACTGTCTGTGCCTGGCAAGCCTAGCCTGTCAGCAGAAACAAGAGTGCAGAGCCACGAGGCTGCTGGGATGGAAAATGATCTATCGTGGATCGACGTGCGAGAAGCCAGCGTGTTGCCCGATGTCATGTTACATGATGCATGGAAGCAAATGAGGCATCTCGCGTCCTCGATTATCGGAACTAGCCTGGAAGCTGGAGAGTCCACCGGGGCCAGAACCCAGGATGGGCCGTGTAAATCAAGGAACTGAAAGGGCCGCTTGGCAGAGCATGGTGGTTGGTGGTGGAGTCTCCCCGTTGGACGTGGCTTTTGGCGCAAGGGAAGGCAACTGGCTGAGACGGGGCAACCCATGCAGTCTCGCGTTTTGGGTTCCCTGCCTCCCCTGGTTCCCTGGTTCCTTGGCCGCAGATTGACTGATTACTTAAGGGTTCCCGGCTGGATCTTCGACAAGAGGGGACGATCTTCTCTGGAGACCAAGATGAGAATGGAGAGAGCGGAGCTTTGAGTTTTGTAGTTGTCGACGTGTTACGGAAGACACCGAGCGAAACAGGGACCGACGACTGACAACAAGCAATACATACATGCATGTCTGACCTGCACCTGCATCGGCATCGGCATCAGCATCAGCATTAACATTGTGGCCATTGCCATTGCCATCGCGATTACGGTGTGCCAGGCTTGCGTTGCGGATTGCTTCCCTGTGCTTCCCTGTGCTGGGCTGGGCTGTGCTGTGCTGTGCTGTGCTGGGATTCCCGACTTTCGCTCCTCGTTGCCCCAGCCAATCCGGGCTTCATTTAAGCATCGGGTTCGCGCTGTTCCACGTCAAGCTCCTCGAGACAAGACCGCCCAGCGTTGCAACACCAAGACGCCAAGTTTGATTATAGCAGCGGCAGTGGCAGCGGCAGCAGCAGCAGCATCAAACATGGCCACCACCATCTTCGATGTCCGGCACGACCACCATGATAGCGGCGACTTCAAGCACTTCTTCTCGCCTGGACGCAGCTCGTTGACGGCTCTCGACGACAGGCGCGCAGAGGCGTTTCGACGCCATGTGTGGGCAGCCACCATGGTTGACGAAGATCCCAGCCCAATGATGCAGCAATTGCCGCTTCTTGAACCAGCGTATGTTTGTTCTCCTCACCTGGTACTCTAGCCAGGTGTTTTCTTTGCCTCTGTCGAGCTCTGCCTTTGCCTTCTGTCGAGTTGCGCGCGCACGCACTTTACCCTTCCTTGCCTTACACTCAGGAAGATGCGGGAAGAAAAATAGGGTCTTCATTTGGCTCACTTGTCGATCGTCACTCGTCGTTGGCGAGTGGGATGGCGATCTGAATTGCCCCTGCACATCATCCCGCGCCGATTACCTGGACGAGGGAACGTGCCATCTCCCTGTGAACGTCAGGCTCTGGGTAGCGTGTTGGCGATCCCTTCTTTTGACCATGTTGCCATTCCTTGCGCTATTCTTGTCTCTGCTTCTCCCTCCTCTCCTCTCCTCTCCTCGCCTCTACTTTCCTTTCCTCTTCTTCCTTCCCTCCCTCCGAAACTATCGACCTCAAGGGCTGTCGCTGTCGTCATCACTTCTGCTACAAAGAGGCACAGCGGGCCGGACAATGTGAGCCGATCAACCACCGCCATCCCTTGCGGGGCTCAAACAAATGCCGTCTGCTCCATGCGCCAGTTCAGACCAGCCCTTAGCCTGAGCATAGTCCGCCGATGTGGGGAACAGATCAGAATAAATCCCGAAGAGAACCAGGGAGAAAAGGGCAAAGGGAACCCGCGATGACGGCCGGAAACAACGCTGGCCTCGGCCGGTTTGATTAATCTGCCCACATTTTGCCCATGTGGCGTCCGCTGTACCTGAAAAGCCTCGCGCTACCACGCGCCAAGAGATCAGCCCGTCTTACAACCCACATGTCAGAGAGACTTATTGACGGACTGACTCGAAGCCGAGTGTGCCTGGGCTGGGCGGCGGCTTTGCGCTGGTTCTGCCTTGGAGCTGAACACTGCCTATCACAGCCCTGTCCTATTCCTTTCCTCAAATCTGGCACCTCTATTTTCCTACTTCCTGCTGTCTTCTTCTTGTCGACATGTAATTCATCCTGCTTCTTCCGACCTCTTCTCTTCCCTTCTTAGTAGTCATTCATTAACAGTTGTGTTCTTGTCACAGAAAACCCAGCAGTCCTAGTCCCAATAAGCTGCTCAAGAAACGTGCTTCCGCTCAAGCTGCACTGCTCCGTCCGCCACCGCCGAAAAACGACGAAGAGTTCTTCCTAGACTGCGAGCCCAAGCCCATCTCTGCGACGATGCAGGGTCCGACTGTTTCGCTTCATCCCCAGCACCCGTCTGCCTTTCACCCGGCGAGGGATCTGTATACGGTCAGAGAGCAGACAGACCCTGTGAACGCCTCTTTTGCCTCTCTAGCCACGGCAAGGCACCACCAACACTCCTCCTATGTACCCTATCCTGGCCCAGAATCGCTCAACCGCCCATCGCTTCCTCCCCATGTGCCTTATCCGGGCCAGAGAACGCTCAACAGCCCGCGAAAACTTTCCCGCGTCTCCCTAGCCACTTCATCTAGCACAAGCACCATTGCAAGTATGAACTCGAGTGTCGAAAGCATGTCCTCGTGGGGGAGCAGGACGAGCCTCGACTCGGCCGTATCTAAAGCATCTTGGCGGCCCGAATATCTACGCCAGAAACCCATGCCCATCAAGAAGCCGGCGACACGAGAGCCTCGGTGGGCGATGCCCAATGACATGTTCGATGTGCTTCCGGCCGAGGTCTTGAGCCTCATACTCGATAAGTTACGCGAGTCCCACCTCGGACATGGCAGCACTAGCTGTGCGACGTGCTGGATGAGAGACATGGGCAGCCTCTGCGTGGCCTCGCGGAAGTGGTACAAGTCCGCCTCTATTGCGCTGTAAGTGGGAATGCGGAAAGTGGATGAGAAACAGGAGCTCACAATGCTTTGCAGATACCAAGACATCCAGCTGGTGGGCGCAGACTCGGCCGCCCAAAGGAAGAGGTTCAAGCTAGCACAGGGCGTCCGCATCACGCTGCTTCGGCGCACTCTCCGGGCCAACCCCCGGCTCGCCGGCCTGGTTCAAAACCTCAAAGTGCCGGCCCCGGATTTCACAGGCAAGGTCCCGGCGCTTGTCGAGTACGACGACCTCGTGGCTTCGCTCGTCATGGCGTGTCCGAATCTCGAGAGCCTGCACGGTCCAACCACCGCTTATGACCACACGTTCCAGAAGCTGCTCCACGCCTTGTCGACGAGGCCCCGGCTCCGCGAGATGCACTGGCTCATCAAGGCAGCTCCGCAGCAACACCAGCAGACGCAGCACCGTCCGCTACGTAACCCGCCAAAGGCTTCCAGGGCCAGCTTGATTACCCCGGGCGATCTGACACCCGGCCAGCAGTCGGCGTTCCTTTACTTGCACGACCGATGGACGCGGCTCGAGACGCTCTCGATCCACTGTCTCCCCGGTGCAACGCTTGCCCCGGCCGGCACCATCACGTCGGCGCTCGGCTCGCTCACGGCTCTGCAGCATCTGCATCTCTGCAACTTGCCCACCAAAGTGTTCGACGACAGCCACCTTCTGGCTCTTCCGCCCCTGCAGACGCTCGCCCTCGCCCACATCAACGGCATCACCTCTGCCGGGCTGTCGGCCTTTGCCACCCGAGCCAGCAGCGCTCCCCTGCGCCGTCTCGTCCTCCGCCATACGCCTCTGACCTCGCTTCCCGCCCTTGCTCGCATCTTGTCCAACCTCGGCTCGCTGACCGACCTGGCCATTGTCCAGGCCGCCCCGCCCACCATGCCCGAGGACGATGTTTTCACCTTGTGGATGATGCCGTACCTTGCTTCAGCTACCGTCCGTTTCTTGCACTGGGATGTTACAAACCACGCAGCGTGCGTCAATGCCGCCGACGATATTCTCGCCCGCAGCATCGGCGCTGGCGGCTTCCCTGCTCTCCGCTCCTTGCGCGCCCTCAACGACCCAGACGGCATCTTCCAGAACTTGTGCCGTCCTGTCGAACGCATTGATCTGCACAAGGATCGCTTCCAAGACTTGGAGCCCACCGCCATCACCATCACGAACCCGGGCGTCCTTCCGGCCGGCCTCGGCTCCGGTTCCGCCTCCCCGGTCCCCGCCAGCCCCATTTCTCCGCCTCGGTTCCTCTTCAAGTCTAACTCCGGCATCAGCCCCCACTCATCCCGCTCAACGCCGTCTCCGACCTCCGTGCCGCCACCACCAGCCTGCACGAACCTCCAGGCCGCCCGGCTCGCCGCCCAGGCCCGCCTCGAGGCCGCCCGCTCCCGCCCGCGTTTCACTGTCAACGTCAACGACGAGGACGGCACCGTTACCGAGACATTTGACATGGCCGGCTTCATCGGCACGGCCGACAGTCCCATCCAGTACCACCTGCTTCCGGATTTGGGATCCGATGACATGCGCGGCGGCCTTCTCGACGTCCGCGACCTTGCCCGCCATGCAGCTACGGCTGAGAGCCTGGCCGCCGGGCGCGTGGGCTGTGACGGCCGTTGGAACACCCGGCGCGAGGGCGCCGTCGCCGACCACAAGGAAAAGGAATCTTGGTATCACACTGAGCGCGCTCGCTGGACACCATTGGTCCTCTGATCCTCGCTGTATCATGCTTTCGGGTTACTATAACGAATTTAATGGCTGTCACGTATAAACGGAATAGGGAGTTTTTATTATATTTTGGATTTCACCACGGAGTAAACATGGGGTCAGGAAATACATGCGTATATATTCCCACACAAGAATGCTAATCAAATTGAGAGTGAATATAGATGTCATCCAGAACAAAACGTCTAATTGAGGCAAGTCAGCGTGTTCGCTGCTGTGAGACTATGTACAGTGATGTAAAATGCATGGTCTGTAAAAAACAGATGCAAAAGTGTATATGCCTGATAATGTATCTTTCCTAATTCTCCAAACATTATGTGTCTCTCAACGTAGACTCTAGCAGGTCTCCCTCTGCGCACGCCGTATGTGTTTTTTTAGTTACATGCTAGTCGTGATAAAATAAAATAGAAAGATTTGCCTCTTTCAAGTCCCCTAGCCATGTCTGGAAAATAAGCAGCAAAAACTCCTTTATAAACCAGCCGCGCACCCCTCGAACGTTCGGAGAGCAGAGCATCAAGTAAATGTAATAAGATGAAATGCAAAAAGGCCCAGTACGTGTGCCAAAGGCATTTGCTTGCCTTGGACCCCAACTCAAGCAGTAGTGAAAGGATTAAAACAAGAGAATCAATACCCATTTAATGTAGTTCTTTCCTCAAGTCATCTAGAAGAATCGGCTCTTCTTCTTCTCCGTTTTGGTCTTTGTTGCGTTGCCCAAAATGTCATCAAAAGTCGCGCCGGTCGTACCAGATTCTGAGGGCGGCGTGCTCGATTGATACTCTTGCACGCCGGCAAGGTTGATCATAGATTGACTGCGACTTCCAGCCATGTACATGCTGGCTGGGCGACCTCCAAGCGAGCTGGTCCGCTCGCCAAAGGGGCTCTGAGGGGGTTCCAGCGGGACCGGCTCCAGACCAAGGGCAATACTGGACCGCCAGGCCTGGTTCGCACGACTTCCACGCGGAGAATGGGTTCGGGGCCGTAGCGCCATCTGAGGCCCGCCTAGCGGTGGCGACGGTGTGCTGGGACCCGGCGAACCAGTCACAAAATCGTCAGCATCCTGGAAGACGTGCCTGGGTGGCTCTAAAGGCTCCATGAATGGCTCCGGCGGTGGTGGCGCGTTGAACTCGGCACCGTCGTGGCCCTCCCATTGCTTCGCGGCCAGCCAGCAGTGGCTGCGGTGATACGTCGCTTCGACACTGAAGAGAACTGCATCCGTCGACAGCTCAACAAGCCCACCACTTCCAGCCACTTCATACCACATCTTCTTAACCTGTCGATCTCCGACCCAAGGCGGATTGCCCATCGGGGGCTGGCAGAGGAAGTACTCAACACCCTCGCTGTAAGTGATGCCAGGTGCGTCAATCACCAAGACGGGTAGCGACTGGATCACAACGTAAAGGAAGATCCAGTAGCCAATGCGCTGGTCTGCAATTTCCTGCGAACTCTTGCCTCTCGCCTCACGCAGCTCAAACTCCTTGAAGCGCTCCAGAAATGGCAGCTTAACACCATTGGTGTCGTAATTGTACGCCTTGTTAAGAATAAGAATGAGTTCGTGCTCCTTCATGTTCTTGTCAAACTTGTTCTGCCTTCTCGTCGAGAGAGAGTTGTACGTCTCCAAGACCGAGGCTGGCGTAGGAAGCTGGGGGCAATCGTAGGGCACGGGCGGGAGTACAGGTGGCTTCGAACGATCGAACTCGGACATGATATTACGCAGAGCCGACATGGTCATCTTCTCGGGCTCAGAGGAGATGGCGGGAGCTTCGTCGATGATTCTGGAGGTCCGGTTTGTCCGGTCCACCAGCAAGTCGTACAGAGCGCACATGTCAGAGTAGAGAGCTTTCAGCACGAGCCTGTTGAGGCCGCTCTCGGCGAATGGGTTCTTCTTGCTGCTAGCCTTGGGGGGCCAGTTGCCAAAAGTGGTCTTGTAGTGGCTGAGAGTAAGCTGTCGCATCTTCGCAAATGAACCCCTCCACGTTTTGAATCCCACCCTTCGAAGTTCTGGAACCGAGGTCGAGTTGGCAATGCCTGAGAAGAGGGCTGGAAACTCGAATTGCTCAATGTGTAGGTTGGTGTTGTGTTGGCGCTGCATTAAATCGTAGTGCGCTTTCTCCAGAGCCTCACGCGTGTGCTTGGTGACCTCCTTGAACAAGGGCAATTTGAGCTCCACGATGGCCGTATACTTACCAGTGGCATGGGCAAAGGCCTCAGTGTACAAGTCGAGGGACCGCATACGTTCTCCAAGAATCAGCGCCTCGACTGTCTTCTCCCGACTGGATCGACAGTCGGCGAGACCCAGCTGGTCCATGTAGAAGCTGAAACTTAGGTCGACGGCGTCCCCGAATGTGGTCCCATCAAAGCTGGTAAAGCCAAATTCCTGCAGCAACGAGGCGATCTGGAGGAAAGCCTGGAAGTTGGTGGGGCGTGTCTTGGTGGCAACAAGAGGCTGGCCGGTCAGGAAGGCGAATAGATTTCGGATCCCAATGAGTCTGTCCAACTCCTGCTGGCCGGGCTGGCCGGGCTGGCCCGACCCGGACAACTGGCCCGGCCCAGCCAATTGGCCAGAACCCGACGGCGGCGCTGTGGGCAGGTAGAGCCGCAAGTCGCCCGACATGTCGGGCACGGGGGGCGAACTGGGCGGAGACATGACCCGATTGGCATCGTCGGCTGTCAAGTTGTCACGGCCACCGAAACTGAGTCCGCGAGTCCTTGTCGTTGGCGAGTCCCGATCATACTGGATCAGTTCGTTGAACACGTAGGATGAACTGATGGTGAATTCGGGGACCTTGAATGAAGGGCCGCCGCCGGTGGCTTTGGGGTATAGATAGACACAGACGGTTCCATTTTCGTTCCAGAGCTCTGGGACCTGACGATAAGGGATAAGAAATTAGCCTCGAAATCGACTCCCTTTTTTTTGTCTCAGAGAAAAATGGAGGGGCTAGATGCCGGCTTACCTTGTCGGCATTCTTGAGGAATGACGTGTTGTACTCGGCTTTGGAGTCATCAGAGATGACCCAGGCGGTTGCATTAGTGCTGGTGTTCACGTCGACGGAATTTGAGCGCGATCGAGTGCCACTGCCAGGCAGCCAACTACGGCGGACGCGAGCACGGCTGGGACTGTGGCTGGGCTCGCCGCGAGCAGAGAGTGTGGCCTCGCCGCGGGAAGAGGCAGGCCTCGTGGAAATAGGAGGTAGGGGCACCCGGGTGCTGCTTGCGCTGGTTCGTGTCGAAGGAGACTGAGCCGAGACGGATCGCCGGCCCCGTCCCTCAGGCATTGGAGACGTCTGCCTACTTCTCGCAGCCGGCAGCGGGAGATCCGTGGTGGGTGACTGGACAGAATCGCTCCTGGGCCTAGCGTCCGGATTTTCCTTACGTAGCTTGCCCCCCTTTGATACGTTACTGGTCTGGCGCGAGTCTGGTCGAGAGGGCGACTCCTGCGCCTGCGCTTCAAAAGTGTAGCTTTGCATATCTGGCGTGGGCGGAATAGGCGCCAGAACAGTTGGGCCGCTGACTGTCATGGAGTATTCGGGATTCTGGATATCGGAAGCGGGCGGGCTTGGGGGAGAGGCCTGACCCCACTGCTTGCTGTTGTGCTGTGCAGTGAATCCGAGTGAGTTCTGAACCTCACCAGTCAGGCGAATGGTGGGCTGGTTTTCAATGATACTGGGAGTGGAGGACGAGGCGCTGTCATCCGTGGGGTTGGAGCGGTTGGATCTGTTGGAACTGGAGTGGACAGGAAGCTGCTTTGGGAGAGCGGGGACTGGATCTGTGGCAGGAGGCGTGAATGAAGAGGGGAGCAGGGATGAAATGCGGTTGCTCCAAGATCTTGATTTTCGTCGAGCGGCCGAGGGACGCTGAGGGTCTGCGTTGTAGGGGGAGTTCTGATCGGGGCTCTCGCGTTGTACGGCGGCCTGCGAGTCGGGGGAAGGTTCTCGTAGCTCGGACAGGTCGATGGTGCTAGACTTGTGCCACAGCTTCTTGCGAGAGTCGGCGGGTGCGGGCTCGGGGTCAGTGTTTGATCTGAGAACGGAGGGCATGATGGAAGCCCGAAACGACTTGCTCGACGTCATATTGGGCATTATAATGAGGTGAGAGCACGTCCGGCGCCAGCGTTGCCTGCAGGAAAGATGCTAAAGATGGAAAGCTGAGGTGGCAAGCAAGGCAAGGCAAGCAAGGCAAGGCAAGGCATTGCAGGGCAGGGCGGGTCAAGGCCTGGATATGTACTGTAGAGGACTAGAAATTGTGTGGGGCGGAGCCCGTAGCCTGCGGCTGCGTGTCAGATCTTGGATGGGCCTCCCCTGTGTAGGAAAACGAGCCGGCGGCGCCCAGACCTGACGAGGAACCGCTATGTCCGGAGAAGAGCAGCGCAGCCAGCTCCGCTGGCTGCGTCTCTGGATCAACGGCTCGGGGGCTCGGGAGCGGAGTGGAGACACCATGACGTTGGCTGAAAATAGGGTTCCTATTTTTCTTCCCTACCGTAGGCCCCTCCCCAGTCGCCCAGGGCAAGGGGAAAGGAGAGAGAGAGAGAGGCGTGAATGGTGGTGGGAGGGAGGTGAGGGGGCGTACTGTACACGGTACTGTAGTTTCTGGCAGGCATTCAAGGCATTGTTGCTGGTTTTGTTGCTGGCTCGCAGGCGCAAAGCCACCAGCCAGCCTCCCATCCACCCATCCATCTACATAGTATCGTATGCGTCTCTCTTTCAATCATTGCGCGCCCCTGCCTGCCTGCCTCCCGTCTGCTGCTGGGGGGGCTATAGATGGGGATCGGGAATCGGGAATCAGGAATCAGGAATCAGGTTGCGTGGGTGTTGTGCCGGGTGTGCTATTGCCCGAGGATGCGGGTGTCAGGGTGAGCCGCCTGATGGGTTAGGAAGGGGGGCAATGTCTCGTCCCGTCGTAAGTCAGTCGCTCGCTGGCTGGCGCTTGGGAGCTCGTGTCGCGGATACGGTATACGGTACAGGTACAGTACGGAGTCGTCTGGCACCGCACCCGCAGTAGTGCATGTGTGTACTCATTGTACAGCCATCCGAACGGGGGATACCTCCGCAAGTATGTGGACAGGCGGGTCTGGCTGGCCTGGCTTGGCTGGCTTGTTGGCTGGTCTCAGCCTGATCTGTGCTTCTCTATTCGTACCGTGTATGGAGCAGCTCGTTTATGTGCGGAGTGCCTGTGCTTATGCTTGTATGTATGAGCTTCTAGGAGGCTGTCGCGTTGCGTGATGAACGAGGCGCTGCTCTGCTTACTCGAGGCCACGTTGTCGTCGTGAGAGCGGTGAGGGTCTGGAAGAACAGGAGGAGACGCTCGCTGTATCCTCTGTTCGCCCAAAGGAAGGCAGGCACACCCGGGAATGCACACACAGTAGAGTACCGGTACTTCCACATGGCAGTGGCAGTGGCATTGGAAGTGGCATTGGAAGTGGCAGTGGCAGTGACAGCGACAGTGACGTACATGATAATTTGTGGCTTCCGTCCCCTTCCATCCTATCCCAGCCAGTTAATGCCTCCCAACCAGCAATGCCTCCCAGCCAGTAATCAGTAATGGATGCCTGCCCGCCTGTGCCCGCCTGTGCCCGCCGTCGCCGCTGCAGCAGGTACGGGTACTGCACTGTTGGTGTCTTGTTAGCGCTATGGGGCGGGCAGTTGGCGGGCAGTTGGCGGGCAGTTGGCGGGCACGACTAAAAAGTGCGGTCCTTGGCCGACGATGCATGACAAGCGAAGGCAGGGAGACATTAATAGAACTCCCACTCTATTTGTCCCGCACACATCCACGACATTGCAGACGTAGCGTGCGCAGCGCCAAGCTGGACGTCAGTACCTACTGTAGGTAAGGTATGTATGTATTGTACTACACACACTTGTATGTACCTGCTCGCACATTAGCACGCACAAGGTACGTGCCGTACAGAGTAGTTCAGCCTGCTGCTCTCCTTTCCCCTCCTCCTAGGCTGCTCTCTAGGCGCTGCACCAGCTGCACCATGTATTGATCAACATGGGCGTTTCCCCAATGTCTCCTCTCCTGCTTTAATCCCTCCGTGCCTCCGTCCAGTATAGGCCAGGATCGTCTACGCAGGTCAGGGATCACAATAACATATAGTGGTGAATGTCGCAATCATGGCGTGGGAGTACTGTGTGTACTATGAGCATGCACTCCCCTTGGCGGTGGCTCGTCCTCCTGTTCAATGTCTTCTCTTGCCTTGCGCCGTGTACCCGCAGCGGTTGTGTGGCCGCTCTGAATCAACTCTAGCAATATTGCACCTGATAATCGCAATCACGGCTCCTACTGCTAGCTCAAGCCTCGGAGACGGGGAGCTGGAGCTGGAGACGCGGCTTGATCAGCCCGCGCTGTCGTTCTATCCTGTACTATGCAAGGTACCTACCATGGCAACGGAGTGATGGCTGTTGATGAGATTGGAGATTGGCACATGGATGGTGGGCGTTTCATTGTAGCCCAAGTACCTCCCGCACCTTAATGTACCTCGTACGCACTACTCCTGCTCCGTGTGGACGTCTTGTATCCCTTTTCTCCCGAAGCTGCGACAGCCAACCACAACCCCACGCGCCTAGATGTGATGGTCCAACTCTGCTGCTGTACGGTAAGTTGGGTGACGGCTGGACTTGGGGGCAGAGAGGTAGCCGAGCGAAGAGCGACTAGGTACCTAGACATGATCTACGACGTGCTTTCTCCCACAGCATCCAGTAACGGCTGCCTGGCTTTTTTTTTCGGTCTGGGAGCCAAGCGTCAAGCCAATACAAAGCATTCATGTACCGGCCGATAGGCAAGCAGGATGAGTGAGCATGAGCGTGAGCATGAGCGTGAGCATGAGCGTGAGCATGAGCGTGAGCGTGAGCACGAGGGTGAGCATGAGCATGTTACGAGCATAAGAGTAAGCATGAGCTTGGGCGCAAGCCTGGCTGTGAAACTTGAGCATCAGAAAAGTGTCAGGGAAGCGTCAGCCTCAACCTCCGAAGCAGTATCACCACCAGGCAAACACAGCCAACAGCATCACTCACTCTTCCAAGTTATATACGAAAGAGTAAGGTAGGTACCTAGGTACCTACATCGCATGTACATACGTAAGTCGCAATACTATCGTACAAATGCACGCACGGTCAGCAATGCCATCGTGCTGGGCAGCGCCAGTGTCATTTCGGCGCCTCAGCATTGGCCACCTGTGCGAACCCACCGTGCTTCTCCCTTACTGGACCCTTACTCGCACGTTTCTTTTTCGCTTCCATTTCATTTCCATTTCCCCTTTATTCTGTGTCAGATCAGATCAGCAAGTGCTGACCAGCAGCAGCCGTCCGTGTCTTGTTACCAAATTTCCTGCGGTTGGTGACTGGACTGCTGGGCTGCTGGGCTGCTGGGCTGCTTGGATCCAAGTCCACAACTTAGGCCGTTACCGAACACGGGACGACCTAGTGAAAAGGCGCCAACTCTGGCGCCGCTGTTCGCGGTGCGAAGCGGCATGGCCGCCGCCCAAGGAGGCGGTATATACGGCGAGGCTCGCAGAGACCTTGGATGCACCAATAATAAAGGGACGGGGCATACTCATTCTCGTTCCATTCTTCGCACAATCACGGGGGGTCGTGCACAGATCAGCCCCTTCCGGCCAGTGGATCGTATTCTGGCATCGCACTATTCTGTAGACGTGCTCGTTACACCTCAACTCAGCAGACATAGTCGATATGTCGGTGCAACATCGTATAGGTAGAGGAATGAAAGGGTCAAGGGCTTAAGGGTCCCGCCACTAGGAACGTGTTAAGAGGGAACACTGCGACGCATGTAGGGTTCTTCTCTCAAAGTCTGTCCATACTAGCACCGGGTATGTCCATGGTAGAGTTTGACTGACTGATGCATACCATGCATTATGGTCGGTGTTGTTTCAATGTTGTGAAGCCTAGCCCTTGTCCCCTTGTCTCCCTGTCTCCTTGTCTCCTAGTCCGCGTTGATCTAACCAAGCCCCGACCTTTCGTCATCACTGGTACGGGCCCGGGCAAGCCAGACTAGATTGATCTGCGAATCCTTCACTTGCCCTCTGCCAAAATCGGGCTAACTTCTGGGCCAAAGGACGGTGCGTGCCACCAAGGCCCCATCGAGTCGAGGGGCTGAGCAGGCAGTGCTGACTGCGGACTCTGCAGACTCTGCATGGTTATCCGTACTCTATACTATCTAAAGGGAGGCAATTCCACAACCTCTACGGAGTACAGGTTACTCGCTAGTAATGTGCCTCACCTAGGGAGCTGTTGCAGGTGGTGCAGGGGTCACAACTGGCAGTCGGCTCTACATAGCATTCCGCTGCCGCGCATTCCGCGCCCGGCCAAATCTCCTTGCCAGGCTTGCCAGGCAATCATGAAGCTTGGGCCTCGATGGAGCAAACCCATCCTCAAATTCAAATGCCATCGCTCTCGTCGTGCTCGTAAGGTTCTGTGACCCGACAAGCCTGGCCCTGAAACGCGGGTCGTGTGGTCCAGCCAGATCTAGATTCCCGGCAGTCCCTGGATTCAAAGTGTAAAAGTGTACAAAGTTATGCCACACCAATCCGAGTGCCAGCCATATGCAAACTTTGTGCAATCCCGGCTATTGGCATTTGCCGAGAGGGTCACGTGACATTGGGTGTCCAATGCTTGCAATCCAAAACTTGAACACAAAGCGATCTAGGAATGAGAGTCGGGTTCAATTCTTGCTTAACGAGATTGAACGACCGTAGACCTGATACTCCCAGGTAGGTTGCGGTTCTTACCTCCAGGAATCGATCCAGGCAAGCCTGCTCCTGAGAGGGCTTAAAGGTCCCTGCTGTTGCCTGGGTAGTACGGTATTACAGTATTACTGTAGGCGTGCTCATGATGAACTCTTTCCCCACATATCCTATTCTCCAATAGTTCGCTTCATTGCCCGGATGCCTCATTTGGTTGATAGCATTCACCTACTCTGTGCGAATCAAATGTTTCGTATGTCCACGTAATGAAACGAGAGACTGCAAAACTGCATGACAGGAGGAGGTGCTTATCCGATGTGGGGGTGGGACAGATGGAGTTCATCACGTGACCAGAAACTGCCTGATTCGTCCTGATCCATCTCACCGAGCTCCTGGGCAGAGGCTGATCTTTATTGGCCGGCCTATTCGTTTGCGAATATCCACCTAGTCCTTGTCGTAGAGGACGAACGTCCTGGGAACCGGCTTTGGCTTATAGATGCGTTCTGTGGCATCTTACGGAAAGGTTTCGCTTCCCTTTGATTTCTGATGGAACCCGAATAAGCCATCGTATCCAACCACTGCCTCCAACTGAACAAGACCGAACGCGCAGTCATGGCTAATGGACTGGACGATGAGCACGACCTCGGGAAATGGTTGAACCTCGACGGGCTACTCTGGCAGGAGACAATCAAAGAGACAGATGGTAGCACCCAGCCGACGCCAGCTGAGTCGCCTAGAAGCAATGTGTACACCTCCGTGTTTCGATCGATGGAGCCTAGCAAGAACCCTGGCGTACAAGCAAACCAGCTATCGACCAGGGAACAGGGATCGAATTGCATCAACACAGGTCGAAAGGACTTTTCCAGGAGAAAGGAGCTTTCGAGTTATTCCATAATTTGCTTCCCCTCGAATCCGTCTATTCCGAACGGTGTAAAGAAGAAGCGAAAGAACTTTGACGAGAAGCGACGGCTGGAGGTCGCCCAGGTGCGCAAGACAGGCGCCTGCTTCCGATGTAAAGTCCGGCGCATATCTGTACGTTTGCGCAATAACGCCAAATTCAAAGCAGACACTATTACTAACCAGAGGCGTAATCAAAAGTGCAGAGTTGGCGATCCATGCACCGCCTGTGAGAAGGCCGCTGGATCCTTGGGACCACAGCTGTGCTTCAGAGAGAAGTTGACCAAGATGAGATTTAGTTCAGGTGATGGCTTACAAACCCCCAAACAGACTCCGTTTTAAGTACTGACTGTATCCCCCAGATCTTCACTACCTGGATTATACCGCTCGCCTGCTGGATCAAGAGCTCATTGCCGGCACAACTCACCTAAGCCCTCCTCGAAAAGTGTCGTTATCGATGGACTACGGGAATAATCCGGTTCTCTACCTCAGCGTTCAAGACTATTTTGGACCTGAAAAGTCGCCTTGGCTTTGTTGCTGGATGGTGATGAATCAGGTCGGCGGCCAGATTGAACTCTTCCAAGAGGAAAGCGCTCGGTACGCTCTATACAAATTTCCTGCAACTGACGAGCTCATCGACTGGATCGAAGACATTATCACGCATCAAGACTCCAGAAATATAGGGTTTCAGCAAGCAGTCGATGCGTTCATTATGCAGTACAGCAAGTCGAGTGCAGCTTTGCCCTTGGTACGCTTCCATATTACCAGCACAACCTGCCTATAAAATTTACTAACAGCTCTAGCACGGATTTTTAAACAAAGTTCATCAGCTCAACTGTCTCTCCAAGCTTCGACTAGGTCTGGTCCACTGTGTGGAGGAAACTGGGCGTGCGACAGCCCCATCGTGTGCCCTCCATACCCAGTTTGGGCAGATTTCCAAAGCAGCTTCTCAGTCAATAGAAAGAGAAGTACTACGTGACTTGGAGAAATTAGTCTTTGGCGCTTCTGGCATTGGGCCTTCCAATGGCATCGCTCTGTGGGCTAGCCTTTGGTGCTTGATTCTGATGTACCGGAAGCTGGTGCTCAGTTACATGGCGTTTCAGCGATTCCCCTGCCACGTGCCAGAGGAGTACAGTGGGTTTCCGCAATGCAAACTCGAGGTGGGAACTCACTTCTACCACTACCTGGTGTCTATATATGCCGCTCTCTTCCGCGCCACCAGCCCGCTTTATGCAGACCTCCGAGTGGCGGCTACCCGTCAGCTTCTGGGCGATGACGAAGACCTGGTTCGGGCATTTATGAGCCTTCGTACCGAAAGCTTCTATCTCCGTGAGTATCTCTGACGTTCCTGGTGCTATGCCTCCTCTTACAGATGGGTCAGAACGAGAATCGCGGTGGATGACGGCACCCGAAGATCAGTTGCTACGACGCATGGTCCTTGACAGAGAGGCGAACCTCCAGCCAAGAGGCCCCGTTCCAGCATGACTCCAGTCCCGGATTCGTTTCCCTCCCCTGTGAGGAGGGCCTCACCATGCTGCTCGTCTTGATGGAGCCAGGACCAACCCTGGGCATGACACCAGGATTTTTCGCCCAACGCCGCCTCTTTCAAGACAATTCCACCCAGACATGGCCTCCAGCATCTTGGAACCACCTTTTTGGCCTATTCCAGCATTTCCTACGGTCCAATTTCGAGAGACGGTTCCTGTCACATGATACTTCTCGTGATCCAGAGCATCGAATTGTCAAAACCGGTGAAAGAAGGGGCTATGATTGGTCGGGCAATGCTGGAATATATGGGTCACCCCACGCCATTGACCAATCAGAGCCCCTACACCCACCGAGAATGCACATCGAAGGACGGTGTAAGTGACCATGACCACCCAGAGACCTCGAGAATGTCAAATTATAACATTTCCTGTGCCAGGACGTGTCTCTGAATCTCTTGAATCTCACACAAAGCATCTGGCACATTGGGCGTCTCAACCTTATCGCCATCTGACCAGAACTGCGTGCTTCAATTCGCCCAAGCACTGAGCCACGGTTCCACCAAATCCTCGTGACTTACACGGATAGCAACATGGATACTGCCAGGGACTACTACCATATAGGACAGGAGAACCCCCGGGTTCCCACCTCCCCGGAGCTGGATGACGAGCTCTTCCATTCCTTCTTTGACTGGCAGGGCTACTGTGATTCCACCCGGGCCCCGGACAGCTACCCCCACTACCCCAGCCGCTCCAGCCCAAGGGACTTGTCCAAGCTCATCACGGAGATTCCTTCTGTCATTGACAACCTCTCCCTTGAAAGGCTCGAGCACGAGTTCCTAAGGATGAGCACTTCGTACAGCCCCGAGTACGAAGCAGTCACCACGTCCGACTATGCGGGTCGGACGCCTCCTGAGCTCGTCCAGGGTGGAAGCACATCTCCCTCGGAGCACTCCGGCTCCACCCCTCTGGAGACACCTGAAGAGCTTCGACGGCGTCCTGAAGTAAGCCTCCAAGAGGTTCAAGCCCAAGACGACGAGTGGACGTACCCGCAGACCGACCTCGGCAAGCACGCCAGAGGGTATCCCAGCCGTCTCCTTGTTCATGAGGACTCGTCCAGGCGCCACCGGGAGCACAGCTCCAGTCTCAAGCGCCGACGCTCCGGTCACACTGTCGACAAGAGACACAGACAACTCTCTGATCCGGATCAGACTGCCGACGTCCGGAAGAGTGGGGCATGCCTCCCATGTCGAGTATCCAAGACCCGCGTAAGGCATTACCTATCTGGGTCACCTATAAACCTACATGACAAGTACTGAGACACAGCCTAGTGTCATGAGAGTGGCGTCTGTCCTACCTGTCGGAAGGCGTTCCCAAACCACTCTCATCTGGTCTGCACTCGCTCGACCCCGGCGTCGGTGGGGCCCGTGATTGGCAAGGTTGCCGGTATGTCTAAGCCGAACCCCACAATGAACGACGAAACAGGAAACTAACATTTATAGACGTTTGGTCTGTCAATCCCATTGAGGAAGAGCAGTTCCGCTACGACCCCCGTTTTTTTACTGGAAAGCCCAGAGAGATTGTCGTCTTCTTCTCCAAGGATGTCAGCTCGTCACCTCTCCGCGCCATGGTTCAGGCCTACCGGTCCCATGAGAGTGCAGACGAAAACCCGCGGAAAGCTGCCTTCCATCGTGAAAGGGTTCCTAGCCACCATGAGCTCCAGCGATGGGTCGAGGGGCATATCAAGCGTGAGAAAACTTCCCCGTTCAAGCACGCTCTGCAAAACTTTCTGCTTTCCTACTCTGAGGATGGTTACGGTCTGCCCAAGGTAAGAAGTGGATTCAACCCGTCGATCGGAACTTCGATCCAGGGACTATGGCTAACGTTGGTAGCATGACCTTGTCAGCAAGGTTCACAAGATGAATTGCTTCTTCAGAATCTGGAAAACGCATTCGTTTGCGTGCAGAGACCCAGCCAACAAACTAGCCAGCTTGCCAGTCTCGGTCCAGGCTGAGCTGAGGCTTATTGCGTGGAAGGCTTTGCAGTCTCTTGAACACGATGTGATGAAGCTGCTCGACGACTGTCTTGCGCAGCAGGGGCCTCTCAAGTCTCAGGAGAGGCTGCCGCTCTGGGCCAGCATGTGGCAGCTCATCCTCATGTACAGAGATCTTTTGGGTGCCTACCACGTCCACATCTCGCGCCTTCAAGCTATGGGACACGCGTCTATGGGTATGCCGCTTCTCCGCCATGACTATACCGAGTTGTTTGTTGACACCTACATGCAGCTTCCGCCGGTCATTTGCAGTGCCAGTGGCTTGCTGACAAGTTTTTCCCTCTGCTCACGACGTTCTACCACTACCAGTTCCGGACCAAGAAGAGCTTAGAGTTCTCCCTGGACTGGCTGAAGACGTCGAGCAACGCGTCCCAATGCAAGCAGATCCGAAAGTGTGCCAAGGACATGATTAGCTCTCGGCAGTACCTCTGTATGTATTTTCCAGACTTGATGACTATGTAACTGTTGATTTACTAACACCATGCAGACGAGGGTATGCAGAAGGGCAAGAGCGAGGTTGACAACATTCTCTGCTCGCTGGTAGTAGATCACGAGGTTAAGAAGCTCAATGCCAGACGACGCACGCCCAAAGATTCTTCCAAATCTAGAGGTGACTCTGATGATTGAGACGATGAGAGCGACAAATGGAAGTGCTGTGTATATTTCTTTCAACTACTTCATTCTAAGAAATGGTGGACAAATTGCTTTGACGATGTTCGGACTGTCATGACGCTCATGAATATGGTTGGGGGGGGGGGGGGTATATCTATCATTCGTTGGATTTCCAGTGCGCAACAGAAGCTTCGAAACAGAAAGAAACGGATTCTTGTTATGACAATAGCCCAAAATTGGCGGATATCTTGATTGCGGGTTTCGGACCATCTGGTTTCTTCGCAATGCCTTCGATTCTGCTGGTGAAGTCTTGTAGATCAAGGCCGCCTACAAAAGTAGTGGCCACATTGATGGTCAAGACAACCTTGTCTTTCTTCCCCTGTGTTCTCTTCAGGTAGGAAATTACGCTATGATTGTTAGCTTCAAGTCGGTGGCAATAGGGGTGACTCCGTTGGGCAGTTACCGGATTGCCTGGTCCAGGTCGTCGGGATGCTTTGGAAACACGGGCAGGACAGTCGCAAGCACGCCCGCCACGGCGCCGATGTAAGCAGCCCAAAAGTACGCATCGGGATGGTGACTCTCGAGGAGGCCCCTGAGTCCCTTGAAGAGTTGCGCATCCAACGGTCCAAGGCCAGCGCCCCATCTAGCGGCACCGGCGACTCCGAGGAGGGCTCGCGCAAGGTGCGACAGGCCAGGGGTATCTGGGTCGCGAACGAGGGCGTGATGCAGCGCAAAGGAAGCGTTGCCGCTGGCGTCGTGGCCCTGGCGAGCCCAGATCTCTCGGACAAAGAGCGCGCCCAGGCCGGGGCCGAGGACGGTAGGGATGCGGGACAAGTCAACGTCTGCAGGCAGCGAGGCCGACAGCAGCTTGAGGACGGCGTCGAAGACGGGTCTCTGGCTGTCCGTCACCTGAGCCAGCACTTGCAGAGGATCGCTCTCGCGGATCTGGCGCGGGAGCATCATCATGAGGGCACCCTGGCGGTTTGTGCCGGCGCAAAAGGTGACACGGCCGAGGTTGGGCACGGCGGCGACAAAGGCCTCGACGACAGTGACGATGGCGGGGAAGTGGCGCCGACGCCGTTTCGACAGGCCAAAGATCTTGCCAGCGTGCTCCTGGTTGACCTGGCGCATGCGGGCCGTCTGCTGGAAGAGGGAGGCGGCCACCGTGTAGCCGTCGGCAGTGGCCGAAGGGATGGGATACGGCGAGACGGCGTCGCAGTGCATGAGCATGCTGCCGTAGCCGCGGAAGCCACCGCCACACATGTAGACGTTGATGCGGGCGTCGGCTTGGCCGTTGTCGTGGGCCGCCTTGATGGCCCGGAGCGTCGGGAACTGGTCGCAGAGCCGGGCAAAGGCGGCGAGCATGCCGGACCGGAGCTTGGAGACCTCGGCAACGCGGACGTGGTCGGGCTCCTCCTGGAGGATGTGGATCAGCCGGGCCGAGCCAAAGGGCAGGCTGACTCCCCCAGCGGCGGCAGCCGTCTCGTAGGCTTGGTCGCTACTATCGACCCACGTCATCTGTACGCTGCCGCCGCCGAGATCGAGGAACAGGCCACCACTGTCAACGCGGGCCAGGCCGCTCCTGCAGCCCATGACGGCGCCGAGGAGTGTCTCGGCGGCCGGCTCGAGGACGTTGACGGCGAGCCCGCCGGTGGCCGCGCCAATGGCCTTGACGAGATCGGCGCCGTTGGCGGAGCGGCGCATGGCCTCGGTGGCCAGGATGAGCATTCGGCCGGCGGGCACGCCGTGCTGGAGGGCCAGAGTGGTGAAGCGGGCCAACGTGGCGGCGACCTGGGCAATCGTCTCGGGGGGGAAGACGAGGCCAGCTGGGGACGGGGTCAGGGCGTCAAAGAGAGAGATGGCGGCGCGTGTGGTGAAGACGGGCCGCAGCAAGCGGGAGAGGGGGGGAGCGAGAGAGGTGATGGAGAAGCGGATGCCGTTGCTGAGAGCGAAGACATGTTAGACGCGGGATCGAAGGGTTTTCAACAACGAGAACGAGAACGAGAACGAGAACGGGAACGGGAACGGGAACGGGAACGGGAACGAGGAGCGGGATCAGGAGAGAGCGTGCCTGCCCATGTCTACAATGGCGTAGAGGTGGTTGTCGGCGTCGGGATCCCATGGCGTCAGCTTGTGCGACAGGTTGTCGAGGGTGATGACATTGAGCCCTGCCATGATGGGGATGATGGGGATGATGGGGATGATGGGCCAGGGAAAGCGAGGTTTGAACTTTAGCGTGGAACAGGAAGATGGCAAAATGGAGCCGTGCCTGTAGCGGCGACGATGGCTCTACCCTGGTGGATAAAATCTTAGGGCTGCTGTCTAATCCGTAGATGGAGAAGAAAAAAACTGAGATAGCCCAAGGTCCGGGGAAAGCGGAGGACGGGCGATGGAGCGAGGTTGAAAATCGGGGCCGCCCCAGTAAAGGGCTGGTCTCGCTTGTAGTCTCCGGGGCCGGCGGCGGCGGCGGAGGAGGAGGAGCAGGCGGGGGACGGCCGGTAGGACGGAGTCGGAGTCGGGGTCGGAGTCGGGGTCGGAGTCGGAGTTGCACACACGGGGGCTTGCGGCGCAAGATGGCTGCGCAGGCGGTTCAACAGTTTACGCGTAGATGTAGAGGGAGGAGGAGCAGAAGCAGAAGCAGATTACGGCAACTCAGCATGCGTCAAATTCCAGGACTCTACATGGGGCATAGGTGCATCTTCAAGCTACTACGCTGCTTACTGTCTGGTCTGTGGGCTGCCAGCCTTGGTCGGAGCACGAGGGCAACCAAAAGACCGCAACGCAACGCCATGTTGCCTGGGCAAGTCAGGTCATCATGGTCCCCAGTCATGAGAGAGGCGGTACGAGATTGGCCGAGCAGAGAGTCACGGCACGTGTGCAGTCGTCCGAGAGAGTGGCTTGCTGCATGTGCTGGGCTGGGCAGGGTTGCAGTTGCATGAGAGAGAGAGAGCATCGAGCGAGGGGGTTCGTTCAAGTCTAGACATCAGACCGCTCACGGCGGCCTCACTTCAACTCGTAACTCACACGACCTTGGTGGTGCTCCCTATTCGGGGTTTTTGCTTTTGCTTTTGCTTTTGCTTTTGCTTTTGCTTTTGCTTTTGATTGATTCCCCGGACGGCAGTGGGCAACATTACTGAAACCGGTATCTGGACTAGGACCAGGGTCATGGCATTCGACGGAGTGAGCGCGATCCGGCACCGGCCCGGCGGAAAGGCGCAAAGTAACGATGTGATGTGAGAGAGAGTGAGAAAGAAAAACTCGGCCGATCCTTGCTCGATGTATGTATAACACCAACGGCCAAGGTGCAGCCAACCTATCAATCACGGCGCGCTGGGAACCATTGACTGGGTATCCGGCGGAGTGCAGGTGTGGACGTGCAGACTCTGTGTAGCTTGTTAGCATCGTGGGTTTCAACAGCCATCAGACGCGTAATTGGTTTAGTGGTAAAATTCTCCGTTGCCATTCGAGTAACGTCGGGGAGCCCTGGGTTCGATTCCCAGATTACGCAGCGTTGTAGCCCTCTCGAGGGTATCGTTTTTGCTTCTCTGGACACCTGTGAGGTCGAAAGTTGTGGTCGAGATTGTGGTTGTGTGTGGTTGATGGCGGGTGAGGGGATTGATTGGTTTGTGAGTAGTGGTGGTGGTGGTCGTCACATAGGCACAGTGACTGCGACGCCGGCTATGACCTATTCGGATTTCGGATTACGGATTATGGGACGTATCTAAAACTACTAGGTACCTAGGTAGGTAGGTAGGTAGGCAGGTAGGTAATGTACTATCAATTACCTACTGTCGTAAAGAGGGAACCACTGCTATGTGGCAGACTGGAGGAGAACAACAGCGGCTCCAGTATCACTTGATGCATTAGGATGTTCGCCGATTCTATGCAGGTAGGGAACGAACGACGTGAACGGACACAGGAAACTGAGCGAGGCCGCCCCCGAGTTCCGCCAATTAATAAAGGAAGACGAGGCGCCAATGAGGTGAAAGGGAACATGGTGGTGGTGAGCGCAGTCTTGTTGCTCAGCTCGTTGTCGACACTCTCCATGTAGAGTCTTGACAGTCAAGGTATACTCATGGATTGCTGGTGTGCCGCATCTCAACCAACCGCCCCCCCCTCCTCCCTTCTCCTCATCCTCCTCCTCCCTTCTCAACCTTGTCGTATTGATCGGATGTAATCGAGATGTGCCTGGCACGAGTGGGGGGGGGATGTTGCAATGATGATGATGACGGCTCCTTGTCAATCAACTAGACTAGGGACCCAGGCATGCCGTCTGCACCGGTATTTGTAGGACTGGAGCTTACTGCCCGCTCCCCCCGTCCCGACCAACAGTCGCAGAGACCATGGCTGAATGGCTGAATGGCTTTCATGGCAATGCCTAATCAGTCACCATGGCACATCAAGACGTAGAGTATGTACCGGGATCCATCGATCCCTCTGCGGTTGCAGAAAGCCAGGATCGGCAGCCGACACCGACCAGGTCCGGGGACCTGCGGCTGTCCATGAGTCAATCCCACTGGCTTTGTATGTGAGGGGAACCCAACTCTGGCATTGGCGATGGCAATGCCACCGTCACAGTTGGCTGCACGGCACGGGCTTGTCTGTGACAGAATCTCCAAGAAGCGGGCTTTTTCACCGCATGTCTGTCTCCCTTGCAGCTCGCAGCTTACACACGTACATGCCAAACTACCTACCTAGGCACCTACAGTAGAAGCACGGCGGGGGCGCTTGAGCTTGAGCTTATGTATGCTTGAGGTTCGGCTTGGGCGTGGATGTAGCTACAGCTCTACAGTAGCTCTGTGGCGTCGGAGTGCAGTTGAAGTGCAGTATGTATCATTACCCGTCAGCCACACTCTGTGGAAGGGCATTGGCAGGCTTGTTGTTTGTTATTCCCACACGCGTCGTTGTCAACAAAAGAAAAACACAGTTGGCTTTGCCCGTCATGTAACTTGGACATGGAAACGGGAACGGAAGCGGAAGCGGAGACGGAGATGGGAACGGGAACGGGACCGGGACCGGGACAATGGGGAGCAATGACGACTGCGTATCCGTACGAGGCCCGGTGCACGCCCACAGCGGTTCTGGACGTACGTGCGCGTCCCAGTCGTCCCAGAGTCATGGATGGTCCATACATGCCTACTGTGTAGTACATATATACATACGTCGGATACTGAATGATGTGACACTCATGGTTCCGCCGGGTGCAACGTTGGCCGACGGGGGATGGGACAAGCAAGTGGAGGCAGAGGCAAGCAAAGTGAAGCGAGCTCCATAGAGCGTGGAGCGTGGAGCTCTGTGAATGGCGTGTGAATGGCGCGTGAATGGCGTGCGAGCTGTGCAAGATCTGCCTCTGGCTATGCTGTTCCTCTGGGCCTTTGCCCACAGTCTACTGCAGCTCGTCGGGTTCAGCTCCTTGTCGTCGACGTCGTCGTTGTGCATGACTGCGTCACGTTGGAATCGCACCAGCACCAGCACCAGCAACATCAGTCACAGTGGACGCGTCCAGTCGCGTGGGTTTCGCGACATCACAACAACCGATGCTTGCCAGCGAAGAAACAAGACCCCATCACCTCACTCAGCCAGGTACCTAGACAGGCACAGCCCTCCACTCTGGCATCTACATACTGCCACGTAGCGGGCATTGCCTGCCAACTCACGGCGATGGTATATCGCTGGATCAGGATGCACCACGATGCCAGGAAAGCAATGGAGCATTTGGGTCTCGTTGGAAAGAGAAAAAAGACGCTCACCCACCCTGGAGCAGCCCTGGCAGCCCAAGCTGGCCAAATGGCCCGTGGGGACCTTGGGGCTCGGGGACAAGGGACACACCCACCCACACAGCATACTTTCCGTACCTACAGTAAGCTGCTAAGGTGAGTAAGGTCTCTAGTATCCGCTTGTTTCCGAGCTGCAACTAGACTGGACTTCAATAGGAGAATTGGGAACTTGGGAACATGGGGGACACGGAGACATGGGGCCCGTCGCCAATCACCACATCCCCTTCTTCCTCACTTCGCACAGTAGTATCCAAAAGTTACATAGTACATGCATAGGTAGGGTACCTACCTTACATATAACACATACGGGCGCCTGTTTGGTTCCAGCAGCCGCCCAATGGCATGTAAAGTACCTGCACCAACACCTGGGCCGGTGCTGGAGCGTCCTGAGCGCCTTAAGCGTCTCCAGCGGAAAGACAAAAACTCGGGCGTGATCCCCCACAACATGTCACCAGCGTTGTGGCTCAACCCGGAATCTGTATGTGGATAACTTAGATACCCTGCAGTTTGCAAGACTCGGCTTCTGGGTCGATCAACTACATATAATCTAGGCCCCTACCTAGGTGGGCAAGTACGTACATAACATCGTCTGGTTCCTACAATCTCGGGTATTCCTCTGGTCATATCTCTCCACCAAAGCCGACCATCTATCCGCAGACCTTTACTTCACACTTCACACTCTAGACAGGACCACTGGGCTAGCCCTCAGTCCTCGGACCTCCACAAACGTTGCAAAGACTCCCAGACCTGGAGACGGATACTGCAGCTTCTCTTGCTAGCCATCCATAATCCATGCGTGATGCGCCACTGAACCGGGGGGGCACCAACCAGCATTGTCGTCAGGCGCGCGATAAACCATCCACTTAATCCTCGGTGTCTCAGTACGGCACTGTACAGTATCACAGCAGCATACAGCACAGCATAGCACAGCACAGCACAGTAGTTAGGTGCCTAGGTACTGTAAAGATGGTAAACACCGCGATAAAGCAAAACAACACGTCTCGCTGCTACTCGAGCCCCAACCAGTGTGTAGGGTCCCAAACTAGGTCGGCGTTCGCATGAGATGCACCTTGATTGTGGCCACCCACCTGGCCTGGCCCGTAGTCTGCCACCCACACGACTGACTGAGTGACTGAGTGACTGAGTGACTGACTGACTGTGTGTCCGTGTGAATCTGTAGGCACCTTTCATGGTATGCATGTGCGCAAGCGTGTGCCAGTCCCTGGTCCAGCTCAGGCCTTGCTAGTCCAATCCAGCCATGCAGATGCAGACAGAATAAGTAGTTAATTACCTAGGTACAGTAGTAGTCAAGTTACAGCTCCGTAAAAACTCGAGTCGACTGATGCGTACCTACCTTGGGTAGGCAGGTACACATGCTGTCTGTGTAATTATCCGTATGTGCGTATCCGCATCTTGCTTGACGCGACTAGAGCTTGAAGCTTGAGGTGGCTGGTCATGGCCAGGCACAAGTTGCAACAACCAACGCAGGGACGCCAAGTACCGCTGCACTCGAGACTGGACAACAAGCAGCAGGCCTGCAGACGGGATGCTGCCCATGACTTGTGTTGGGTATTCTGTACATATTGGTTGGTCTGTTGGGTGACATTGGAGCAAGTGAGGCCGTTGTTTCCATCACGCCCACAGCGAGCCAAACGAATGGCATCAAACGCTGCCCAAACGCACTCTCCGTCTACCTATATCGCTACCTCCATTGTCCATTGTCTATTGTCTATTGTCTATCGTCCATTGTCGATTGTGTCGATTGTCGCCATTTTGTGCGTCTGCGGCAGCCAGCCTTGCCATCGTCTGGGCTCTCAGGGTCCCTGCCCTCTCCCCTCTCCCCTCTCTCTCTCCTCTCTTCTCTGCTTCCCCTCCCACTCCCTCCCAGCTGGCCTGGGCCTGTTCTCACTGACCGCTTCGTTGGAGATACGTGCCTAGTACATGGTCCCGACGCCAGAAGCCAAGAGGATGGATGGACGCTGCCAGAAGTGGAGCTTGTTGAAGGGGGGAAGAGCCAAGGAAGCCTATCCCAGCCCCTACCACGATGCACGCTGTCGACATCGTGGCACGCACCTCAGCGGGCATGGGTACTGCAGATCCACAGATACTTTGAGCCACGCCTGGCAGTCCACTCATAGCAAGGTACCGCCTACTGCCAGGTACGATGCATAGACGGGGCTAGAGCAGAGTTCGCGCCACCCGCTCGCTCGCTCGCTGCTGCCGCCCGGGATTATGGTTGGGGCCGCATGGACCGCTGAGGGCCCACTCCAGGCCTAAACAGTGCAGGATTCAGAGCGCTCACAGGCCTAACAGGCCCTAGAGGCACCCCAAGCCTGCCCCCCCTAACAGCCCCAAGAATGGAGGGCCCCAGTTCCATGCCCGGGCGGGCATCCATCCATCCAGGTACTGTACCTCATGTACTGTAGCAGAGGCCGCAGAGGTACAGACAGCACAGCGATGAACGGACGGTACTGCCGCCAGGTACCTGGGTACCTAGCTGCCGCCAGCCGGCCAGTAGCAGATCCCCCATCCTTGGAGTCCTTACTGTAGGTACTGTACTGTACTGTAACCGTCCTTACCTGGCTTGGCCTGGCCTGGCCTGACCTGGCCTGGCGCTGGCCTTGCCTTAGATAGCGCACTCCTCCCTTCCCGCCACACGGCCACACCCTCTCTCTTTCCCAAGTCTTCGTCTTCACCTCCATCCTCCCTTGTCCTCCCTTTCTTCGTTCCAGTCTCTCTTTTTGGTTGCCCCCCCCACGATTCTCCTCGTCTCCCTCTGCCGCCGATCCACAGCTCGGCGAGTTGGAGCTGTGTACGAACCGACCATCAGCTGCCTCTTCCTTTGTGAATCCCGTTGCGACAAGAGAGCGCTGCGACCCGGCTCTCTCGCTTCCCGCCCTCGTCGCCACTGCCCGTCGTTGCGACCAGGAACGCGACAACTCCATCCACATCACCACCACCAAGCCCCGACGTCTCTGCGTCTCGAACTAGTCGGAGCCCACGGCGCGGCTTATTGCGACATACGATTTTACGAAGGAAAAAAAAACAAAACAGCGCCCCTCTTTGTTTGTGTTTGGATTCCGTCAATTCCCTCGTCACGGCAACCCGGGCTAGCAACTGCCATCTCGTCTCGACTTGACTTGGACCAAGCAGCAGCCGACGCTTTACAATCACACCATTGTTGGCTACCCGTCGTTTTTGTCTGAGACCTCGTAGCTTCTGTCACCGCCTCTGGCGTCGTGCGCAATCATCTTTGGCCTCTACCAGCCACCCTGGCGCACACCGTGAGCACCTCGGGGCCCTTGGCTCCAATCCGAGACAAAATAGTCGCGTCCCGAAGCACCTTGTCAACTTGCTTCTTCCCGCTCCGCTGCTACTTATACTGCTGTCCTACTGGTTTCCGCGACCGCCGTCTCGCGACCCCTACCGCAGTTGCATACCTCTCCGTCCATCATGCCTCCCTTGCAGTCCCTCGCGGTCCCGCGATCGCGAGGCGCTCTTCGCGACGATATGCCCAGAACCCCCGAGCCCACGACTGAGTTGGAGGCCCAGCCTCCCTCTCCCCCACGAGCGCGCTTCAAGATCAAGAGAAGAAACGCGTCCAACCTCAACGCGCCCACGCAACAGTTCCTTGCCTCGGTTGCCGCCGCCGACGTGCCTGTCCCCAGCATCGAGGAGCCTCACCTACTCGACAACGAGGATATGTCCGACTCCTTCTATGGCATCCCTCAACTAGGCACCCTCGATGGTCTACACCCAGAATCGCATCACCCTACAGGTCGCATCTTCTCTCCTCCCAAGACTCCCGCACCTGGTGCCGTGCCGTCCCTGTCACCAAAACAGTACCCAAACTGGTCCCTCGACTCGACAATCAGCAGCCTCGAGTCAAGCCCCGAGTACGAATCCAGCCGTCCCTCCACAGCCCACTCTACCCACACCAGTACCTCGCTCTTCAGTTACTTCTCCATCAGCTCCGAGGAGCTGGGGCAATGCGCCAGCCCCAAGACCGACAATGTCGAGAATGGAGAGCCTTCTCCCAAGGAACATGACGAAAAGACCATCAAGGCGCGCCCCAGTGCGCGATCCAAGGGAAAGACGAGAAGAGCGCCCTGGACCAAGCAGATGAGCCAGCACCTCTGGTCTACGTACCTCATGTACCTCCAGGATCCCAAGGTAACCCCTTTCCGTCTCGGAAAGAGCGGCATCCCCCCATCTGGAGTCTGCTTGCGTGTTTCCCGACAGGCCAAGAGAAGCTGGAAGGGCATCGGCTCAAGGGACAATGTCAAGAACCAGAGCGGCAGCATCACCCCGACTGAGCAGCCGTCCGTCGCCTTTGCGCAATGGCCTCACACTTGTGCCGCAACTCGCGCCCACTTGCGAGAGCTGTGCAAAACAAGCGCCAGAACCTCGGCGCGAAGCCAACAATACCTCACCCATAGCCCGACGCCGTTTGGCAAGACCATGACTCGCTTCTTGAACCGCCGCATCGCCCCGCCGCGCTCGCCATCCGTATTTTCTGGCCAGGACATGGCCGTTTCCCTGGCCGTATCTACATCGGAGTCTATGCAGTTGCACGGACCTCTAGCCCAGCTCACAAACTCTCAGCCGGAACCAATGGCTGAGCTCCCACCACCCAGGTCTTTGGGCCGTGATGCAGGCCTCATTGGCACGGAGCCACTCGAATCGGAGCGGGCCCACCTCGCTTCTTCCTTTGTATCCCACAGCTATGGGCCGAGCTCATCCAGCTCCCTTCCCTCGAGTTTCGTCATCGACGCCGATCAGCCGCGCCATGCCCAGACCACCGGCCCTCAACGCGTGCTCAAGTCCCCCCTAAGACTGACACGGAGTCGCTCGACCCATAAACGCCGCTCGGCTCGACAGGTCCACCTTGAGCCGCGTAGAATCAAGCGCCCGAGTCTTGGTTCGGACCTCTGGATCGACCCATCGACCGACAATGATGGGGCAACCCTTACTGCTCCCCCAACTGTTCCTCGACTTCCCGAGTTCAGTTCGACATCTCTGGATGACAGGGATCACCTGTTTGTGCCTCGGGCCAATCTGCAGGAGCTTTTCGAGACGTCCCGGCCCCAAGCTGCCCAAGCTCCCCAAGCAGACAAGCTGGCTCTGCCTGCCGAGGCCCCCCCTCGACTTGGCTCGCCCTTCTCGCTCACGAGTTCCAGCTTCTCCTTTCCCAATCGCTTGTCGGTTGCTTCTGACATTAATCCGGGCACCGTCCGCCGCCCTTTCGCAACATTCCAGAAGCAATCCTCAGATGGCAGCTCGGCACCCACGCGCTCCTCACTAGCTAGTCGTCTTGCTTACATCGACGAGCGTCTCAAAGACTTCCGCCGGAGAGAGGAGCCTCGCCGGCGGTCTGAGTCACCCTTATAACATCACCCATGCGTACATTGGCTCGCTCACCTACCCACTGCTACCTCAAAAGTGGACAATCACTTGTACCATGACGGATAGCATACACATGTTACCACCTATTATATGACAGCGATGCATTGACGACGTCCTTTTTTTTTATTTGGCCTCTGGCCCCTCTTCTGGGCACATCTACCTTTATCTATTGACAAAAGCTTGTCTCTCCTACACTCATTACCATGTGCCAGCGCATCATTTTTGCTATATCCTCTGAGTGCTTATCTCGTGGGCTTTGCGGGATGCATTGGGTCGGTGCTTCTTTCTTTCTTTCTTTCTTTCTTTCGCTTTCTTTCCCCGTCTGTTTCCTACATCTCCTATTTCCTTTGTTGCTATTGCATGTTGCGACACGATTTACAATCTCATGATGATACGATGGAACGACCAGCAAGCGGGCCAACAGAGCCAATCGAACAATGTTTATGTTTTGAATGCTCCCGCGCGCCAGGTACTCTCTGGATGGAACAGCAGCGGGTTATCAACGTCGCCAGCAGGTTGCTTCCTTGCTGCGATTATGGAACTGGCTAGAGGAGGGTTTCTTAAAGATGGAGCGGTGCCGTGTAGCTTGGCAGACGAGCACCCATGAAGAGCTGGTACTAACGTACTAGCGACCATAGAAATGATTTACGATGTCTTTGAATTGGATACCTTGTGCGTGATGGCCTACGTCGTGACAAACTCGAAGAGCAATGAGCAAGCGCAAGAGTTCAGTGGTGGTGTTGGGGCTCTTCATTGCAAACTATCATCTCTTCCCCCCCCCATATAGCTGAGTCTTCACACATATCATGAGTACCCATCTACCTGACTAGTTGTTCCGGGAGCTTAACAAAAAGAGGCCTGGAGTGTCCAATGTAGAATGATAGTGTGAGTGTATTAATCCAAAGGGTATCGAATCCAGCCCTACGCTAAATAAATGAAAAAGAAGATGGGCATGCATGTGACACGGCAATGCTCGTGTTGCCATATAATCCAATTGCCTCTACTGCTGCTGCACCCTTGAATCCGTAGATAAGCTCTCCAGTCTCACGTTTTGAGTATGCTCGAGATGGACCGGATATGCTTGATGGCCATGGCCTTTGCCACGACCTCCTCAACGACTCCGTCGCCATATCCGTCGCCATCCCACTTATCAACGCCCTCCTCGGGGATGGCCCTAGGACCCCGACCGGAAGGGGCGCGTCGGATGTTGTGGCGCACATCGTGCGGGCAGCGGTGCTCGCCAACGGAGGCGCGGTGTGAGTGAAAACTGCACTGGCGGTAGCCGTAGGCTCGCTCGCCATTTCGTAGCCGGTTGGCAGGGACGCGGAGCCGCGGATTCTTGAATCGAACGTCGATGCCCGTCTGGCGCATCTTACGCATATGTACTGCATAATCGGCGGAGAACTCTGGTAGGGTGTCCATAAGGTCGTGAAAGGGCGAGGATTCTGTCTCTAGTGAGGGCGACGAGGACGTTGAAGATGGCGAGTCAGGCGAAGCGAGTGTTACAGGGTTGTGCTGCTTGTGAAGGTGCAGTTTCGACCTGCGAGGAGATGGGGCCGTTGTTGATACCTCGGCGGTGCTTCCATGGAGAGAAAAGGCGACCATGGCAACAGCCCAGCGGCGTAGGCGAACAGCGGCGAGGGACTCACACGTCGTGTATATGAAGGTGATTAAACTTGGGTCCACATCCCAGTTGCAACGCATATATAGGTCCTGGACCGCATCCATGGCTAGATCTTGAAGCTCATAGATTGCTAAATGGGCACCGAAGAGATGTAGGCGGACCAATGCCCAGTGCAGGAGAAGACAAGTAGGGTCCTGGTCATGGAGTTGGCTGTCGAGGTTGCGGTCCGCCTCTCTCGCCGCGCTGATAGCCTGGTCGAGGTGATGACGGAAGCGTACGGGGCCAAGGTGCACCCACTGAATGAAGAGGGCAAACATGGAGGCCGACTCGCGTGGTAGCCATAGGGAGATTGGGCGATTATGGCCCGTGTTGTTCAGGCGGTCACTGAAGAAAGGGGCGGTCTCGCAAAGTAGGTTCTTGTTGACCTTGAATCGGCGTTGCTTGGGGCCAATGAGCAGAGTTGTCGTGATACCTGGAGGAGGTTTGACCGGGAGAAGGTAGGAAAAATTGGTTGGAGATTCGGGAGCGGCCATGGTGCCGAGTGACGGCGAGGATGCGGTTGATGCGGTTGATGTGGTTGAAGCGGTTGAGGGCGTTGACGCGGTTGACGGTAAGGATGAGGCTACGCTGGCCGCGGCAGTAGGAGAAGAGCCGGTAACGCTGACGGCGGCCGACTTGGACCTGTGAAAGACAAAAACCATGACGAGGCCGTCGATCCAGGGACTTTGCTACAGGAAAGCGAAGTAACGCTAGTGGGCGAGGGTAGCGATGGTGGATCGAAGATCGCCTGATGTGGTAACCGGTGATGAAGGGGACGACGATCAACAGTCTCGACTAGACAATGATGGTGGCGGACGTGAGAGAAGATGCTGGCACAGCCAAGCTCAGAACAAACAAGACACGAACAAGTAGGAAACAGTCGGAAATGTGCAGGACGGAGCACTGGTTGAAGGAGTGACGGGAGTAATAAGAACCGGGACCGGAGCCGGAGCTGGAAGAGCAGAGGGAGAGGGAGAAGAAGAGGCAAGAGCAGAAGTAGAAGTGGAATCCAAGTTGAGGCTGGAAACATCAACAGCTGCGGCCCGGGGATGACGGGAGGCGCCTGTATGTATAACATCAAGCCTCACCTTCACCCTCATACCCCCTTGTCTGCGGCAATATCAGTATCATCACCCAGTAATAGAAGCAGTGATAGTGGCAGCAACAGCACCACCACCGCCAACAGAACCACCAACAGCAGGCTCCCGACAGGCGAAGAGGAAGCCTCCTCCCCCCCCCCCCCCCCCTGGTCGCTGCGCTGCCCAAACAAGCCCCCGTCGCACCCGTCTCATTTGAAGCATGCAGGTGTCTCGACTGCCACGCTGCTCCAGAACGTTGGTTCTCTAGCGGGTTTCACCCCTGCGCGATCCCCCTCTCTGCAGGGCCCGTCGCTGACCACTGGCTGCCCGCGGCTGCTCGCGTTTCAGAAGGGTCCGGGGGCTTGGGCCTAACAGCGCCCCCTGTCACACTATGCTGGGGACTTGGAGGCTGTCATCGTGGTGACTGGCGCGCTGTCCGGCCCTCTGCAGCGGGTTCGAGAAGGATAGTTGAGACCAAGGACGAAGGACGAGGAGCTAGGACGGCACTAGGCGGCAGTGAGGAGGCTAACAAGTAAGTAAAGATGGAGGACCCAGTTGCTCTGCAGCCAGCGGCTGATCATGACATGGCAGCGGTTGTGTCTGTGCCTCGATGGAAGGATGAGGGGAAGCATTGGGTAAAATTAGAACGAATGGGCGGATTGCGGATTGCGGATTGCGATGCTGGTACTCCGTACTGACGACGCTGACGCTGTTGGTGCCGAGTAAGGATGCCTGGGCGCTAGGTACGTGCCTTAGGTGCAATGTGCATACCTACCAGGTAGGTACCTACCTATGTAGGTAGGTACCTAGGTAGGTAAGGTACGGAGCACATAGGACAAACGTGATAGCCAACGTGACCGGCATCCAACGTGATGAGCAACTGCATCCTTTCCTCATCACTCGTCTCAGCCAATCCCTCATGAAACACCCAACGTTCATCAACCAACTGTCACAGCCAAAGGATCCGTCTGCTCGCTTGCCCCCCGTTCGCACGTCACATGCACCTGCGCATGGGTGGATGGGCCGACATGGAACCCCAGCAGCGCTTCAGCCAGCCCAAGTCCCCTGCTCGCTCGCTCGCTCGCTCGCTTGCTTGCTGGTTTGCAGGTAGGATCGTCGTCCTCTTCCCTCGCAGCACCCCAAACCAGCTCTGCCCACTCAACCCTTCCAACATCCATCCCACCGCAAATAGACCCCCATAATTCTAAAGGCATCCTTATTTCGTCTCTTCCTCTTCCATCTCGCTAACTGCAAGCCTAGATACCCAGGCCACGACCTAGACCTGGACCTGGACATGGACCTGGACCTGGACAGGCATGAATGGATGGACACGGGCGACTCATCTGATTCCCAACCGCTCATTCTCGTGACATCTCTGCTTCCCTTCCTCATACGCATTCCCAAGTCTCCACGTAGTCTCGCTTGTTCAACGTTTTCTTGCTGCATTGCTCCGTAGGGCGCTCACACCCAATCATTTGTTCCCCATTACTTACAGTAGAACATCTGGGCTATATCAGATCTCAGCCCCGAGCCGCGAATAAATTCCAAAATCCCTAGCAAGACCTTGGCTCACTTTCAGCTACTCTGGCTGCCTGTATCAGTATCAATCGCCGCTTTCAACCGGAGCGCCATACGATCCTCCCCATCGTTGTCCTTGTCCCCCAAACGCCTAAAAAACCACTCCCAGGAAAGCAACAATCGCGCCATGCATTTAGTTCCCGCCATAACTACCCTTTAATGCGAATTAGGCAGCGAAGCGGGGATGTCCCCATCGTCGCTGTCACTGTCGCTGTCACTACCGCTTGACTCATCGTTATTGGATATGGGATCAGTCTGGGGTCCCTTAAACCCAGTCGCCAGTTGCTGCTGGCGCTGGCGCTCAGATTCATTCCAGCCTTGCGGAATCGTTGGATCTGTAAGCTCAGCTGTTGCCGGGGAGCCAGATAGACCTCCCACCATACTAGACATGGGAGCAGGAGCCCCCTTGCGTACTACGACCTCAGGAGCGGGAATCTGCTGAGTCACTGCAGCACGTCCATGTTCATCAACTCTGGCCTTCTTGGCTGATGGCGCCAGCGTCTCATTCAGGTTACCAAACATTCGAAGCCGTTCCGCGTCAATTTGCTCCCGGGTACGTCTCTCGCGGAGCCTTATTCCGTACTTTTTGCGCGTCATGCTCTGTTTGGTGTTGTAACGGTTCTTTAAGCTCGACAGCTGAGCCTCTCGTTCAGGGTTACGCAGCTTCATTGCCTCTCTCATAAGCGCTCCATAATAATCCTCTGCTTGCTTCATCTCGCTTTCAAGTGACGCTCTTTCGTCTGGTGTAAGACTGGCATACGGGTCTTGACCTGGAGTCGCAGAACGTGGTCGTACAGAGTCGGGTGTCTTCCACGACATGTGCTGAGATGTCGAAGCAACAGGCGTCGAAGGAACTGGCGCCACGGGAACTGGCCTGGCACTCTTTCGTCGTGCCATGTGCGCATCGATGTGAGGCAGGATCTTCTCGACCGCTGCATCCACATGAGTTCCACACACGTGGACCTTGAGATGGTAGTAGAGGCCACCGTTACTACCAAATCGAGTCCCACAATGAGGACACACGTCTCTCCCGACTTTGTCGTTGTCCTTCACAGTATTGCAGGCGTTCTTCTTTGCATGCTGCCGGCTCATTAGCGGGGGTGATTTTGGTCCAGAAAGATCAGGTGCATACGTAGCTAAGAGCCTCCATGGAGCTACAAGGCCAATCGCAGGTGCCGCAATGAACGATGTGCCCGGGCCCAACCCGGTGCGGGAATGCGCTCGCGGGGGAAGGCCTTGGGACGGTGGGCACGTTTGACTGTCCCGTCGGCGGATGCCATTGTACTGGGGGCGGTTGTTGCTGCTGTTGCACATGTTGATGTTGCTGCTGTTGAGCCCCTGGATACATGGGCGCAGGGTGAGCGGCCACTGAGGACAAAGAAGGAATGACATGCTCATTCCCACGCTCCGTTTCTTCCACGACGTCCTCTGCATCGTAACCAAGGCGCTCTGCCCTAGCCAAGGCATTGACAAGTTGTCGGGCTGGCATTGTGTCAAGCCGGATAGCTATGGCCTTGTCTAGAAACTCACTGCTGACTTTCCTGAGAAGTATGTCAGCGACCTCGTCGAAATCATCCGAACTCAGATGTCGAACGATGTGCTGCTTTGAGCACTTGACTAGCTTGCTACCGAAATCTTGAACAGCTCGACCAAGTGTCTCAGGGCTGGCTTGATGCATGGTGGCGTTCAACTAACTGGTGGATTAGTATCGATATGCATGTGCTATAGCACTAAAATGGTTCCTTCGAATCCAACAAGCCTATGAGAGGGTTCATGACATGCAGCTTTTCAAAGATGGGCGATCTCCGGGAAGGGAGGACTTGACTTACAAGGAAAGCAGTATGATACTGCGACCCTAACAACGCCTTTTCCCAGTGATCCCTAATCACTTGTCGAACAATATTGGGACTAGTAGCTTTGATGTTCTGCGCCAGAGCAGTGTAATCATTTGACATAAAAAGGTCACGGGAAGCAAGCGAAGCTGATTGTGCTTGACCCGACGCTTGGGGCCCCTTTGGAGTTTTGGATTTCTGCTTCCCGTTGGCATCACTGACCGGTGTTGTCGCTTCTTGCGTCTGTTCCGGCGATCTAAAAGAGTGTGATGGCGTATTTTGGGTTGGTCGGTCTTGATTGGAGACAGCTGGGAAATGTCCATATTGAACCTGGGGCGAGGCCGCAGCGGGAGAGTGGTTATGAGCCGCCGTTGCGCCATGACTTGCAACGTTTGAAGCTGGCCGCGACAACCCGGCATATGGGCCGTCCACTCCAGTGTTGACTGGTGGGGAAATCGCTTGTGCCGCCATCCTTTCGCAGGCCTGTTGCGGGCACTATTCGCGTGAGATCTGCGTTCCAGAGTATACGTGCAGCTAGAGGCGCGTTCACGCAACCAGGAACCAGAAGTTGATACAACTTGTTCAGGTTGTTAAGGTCTTGAGAGATTTAAGTTGAATAACTCCTTAGTTTGTGAGCAAGAAAGAGGAAAGGCGCGTAGCGCGTTTTTTTAGGTAAAGATACAAGGCAGGTGCGTGAGCGCCTCATGAACGCCAGAAAGCACGTTGCAGCGAGGCAGGAGCAGGTCGTAATTGACGGCAAAAGGATATTGAAGGTAATTAGGATGCGACTTCGACTACTAGCGCGAAAAAGGGTGACGAATGAGAACACGAAACTCGATTATTTCTGCCTTGAGGTTCAGGCAGCGTTAGGTCCCTAAATATTTAGAGGACCCACGGGTCTTTTCTGACCAAATGCTTTGCTACCGCTGGCCTAAGGTTTATACAAAGTACAAGATGCTCCACACCAACATGTTCCACGATTGTGTGGTACCTCGCATCCCCATTTATGTGAGACATACATCTGATTCCAGCCCACGAGGGTAAGAAAGCCAGGGACTAATTAAAACGATGCTGCATGTCGAAGCAGCTATACTTATCTTGCGACGCCTGCCCATAGTTGTTTTATGTACCATGGAAGTTGGCAACCAACAAGTCCTGATATCTCAAAGAGGTAAATGGGTATCATGCAGATTGATATTTCGATACCGCTAACAAAGCACCCTACCCAGTACTAACTAGGTACTTTAAGGGTCTTAGGACAGTGGCTTTAGGTTGCGACAACACTCGCATCACTTTTCAAGGCTCTCTTCCTCTTCTTCGAATACAGCCAATCACCAAACTATTCTATTTCACCCTCAAGATCGTGCTCACTTGCAGGAACCCGACCATGTTGCATCTAAAGGATGTCATGAACTGTAACAGCGTAACGTTAGCCAAGAACAAGGCCCAAGGTCATCGACGTCCAATTATGATTCAGGCTCACTCAAAACTGTTACCTCGTAGTGCTACAATCAATAATGCGGGTATAGCCATCCATTAATTCATTACCTGGTATCATTTCCTGGCTGCATTAGAAACCGTAACCCATGCCTGTGTCAGGATTGCCCCAACGCCAAAGCCCGATGTTCCAACCCAGAAGCTAACACAGCAAGCCTCCTTTCTGTAGTTCAAATCCTCGCGCACACAGAGCCGGCAGCAGTTCTCTTGCCAACGCTCAATACCTCTCTCCAATGCAGGCCAGCATCAGTTTCCGGTAGTCACCTGAAGTTTCTCCCTTGATCCTGCTGCCGAGCGACCTCTTGAACCGTTGCTCATACGCTGCCTTAACATTGGCCAGCATGTTGCGATCCCAGTGGAAGCGCACAACGCGGGCGACGAGCAAGTGATCCTTGGTTCCCATACCAGCCATGGAATCTTCAAGGAGCTGCGCGGCATGCATATACTTGTCCACAGCCTGGCGCAACTGGAATAGAAGGGCATCTTGCATATGACCAGAGAACTCCTAAAAGCAGGTTAGTTTTGGTAAACGCATCACAAGAGTTGCAGTGGTGAGAAGTACACTTACACTCTTGATCACCTTTTCCAGATCTCGATTGAACTTTTGCCTATAAGTGTGTGCAATGGCGCGAATTTGGTTGTCGTTCCTCTGGCTTAGGATGCTGCAAACCAGAATCTCGTCTGTGCCCATTCTACCCTCAGTCGCCTTGTAGATATTCATCACATCTTCGTCGACCTGTTGGGGAATGACCGGAGCGGCATCCTCGGCCCTCTTTGCACTGAGGACAATCATAAAGTGCCTCTCCGTCTTCATACTGAGATCTCCCTTGACGGAGCTCTCCAGACTCTTGCGAAAGGTTTGCTGGTACGCACTCTTGATGGCTTGGATGTCGGCATTAGATCTGCCAAGGAGAATGTCATTGAGGACAACTTCCTTGGTTCCAGGGCCGGCCATGGCAGCATAAAGATTGTGAACATCGGCAAGCAAGGGGCCACGAGCTAATTGAACCAGGCCGCTCTCGAACCAGCTGCTGACTTCGCTCTTGATATCAGCGACGAGATCGCGTCCAATCGATCGCCCGTAAGCAGTCCGGATAGCATCAATCTGGAGAGGATCTTTCGTAGACAGCACGTCAATCAGCGTCTTCTCGTCCGTGCCAAAGCCCTTCATGGCTTTTCGCAATATCTGGGCATCTGGAGTGCCATCCCACTGAATGATCTGAGGCGGGCCGTAACCTAAAGATGCCGGAGTTGGCGGGGCAGCGTGGGGGGGCGGTGCGCCGTATGGCGCACCGGGAGGAGGAGCGCCGTATGGCTGCTGGGGTGGAGGAGCGCCGTAATGACCGGGCGCAGGAGAGCCATACTGTTGAGGATGAGGAGGATGGGGAGGAACTGGTGGTGGTTGCTGCTGCTGGTAGCCGCCGTAGGGAGGCTGCTGAGGAGGCGGATATTGACCGGGCGGGGGTTGTTGATAGCCGCCTTGCTGGGGAGGAGGGTACTGGCCCTGAGGATATTGGCCTTGAGGGTACTGGCCTTGAGGCGGAGGCGGCGGATAATGACCATGCTGAGGAGGAGGATACTGCTGGCCATAGCCCTGAGGAGGCGGCGGTTCTGCGAATGAGTGTCAATCTCGAGTGTCGGTGTCATCGGATCAAACGTTGGGGCTACTCACGGCCGTATGGCTGACCATACCCAGGATACGACATGTTGTTGATTTGTAATTTAAAGTTGATACAGCAAACTTCAAGAATCGAGAGGTTGTATCTAGTTCAGAAACAGCGACGGTTTGAGAGTGGATGTAGCGCACGCGACGCGTTATATATATATACGCATAAGCAGATGTTGTACGGAGCAGGAGACGAAGTAGGAGTGGGAGTGGGTGAGGCTATGTGTAGAACCCCGCGCCCACCTGACAGACTGCGAGTTTGACGGGGTGTGTGTGGCTGAGTATCCTGGGGCGAAAGCCGGAACGTCATTGCCAAGCAGCTAAACACAAAATCATCACTCCACCAGCCATGAAGCTCATAAGCAGCAGGTACACTATTGTACCTGCTGTAAGTCCGCATCTTCCGCTTGGAGAGTCCGACTCGGTGTTCCTGGTTGGCAGCGGAAAGCCTTGCTCGGATTCCTGTCTCGTACAGCATGGTCCGTGTGTTGATAATGCTCCTTCCATATTGTATCACAAATTTCCATTGTTCTAGAACACACGAAGGTGGCGGCTGAACGGTCTTCCACTTGGAACCGGTTTCTGCTAGATCTCGGGCCGTTAGGCATACTGTTGCGGTACATGGTGCACGCACGTGAGGTAAATAGTAGTAAGGAAAATACCACCTTTGTGGAATATCGGTGCTCGGGTTATCGAAGACAAAAGGGCAGACCAGTCTACGTAAGGCATAAGCTACTCTGGGTAATTAAACCAAACCTTGGCTTCTCCACCAGTACCTAAGCTAGGGCGAGAACAGGCACTTCATTGCTCGGCCGACAACGGGTGTATTCCCTTGAACGATATTGCGGCCAAGGCACAACGAGCCTTGCGACGCAAGCCACAGTACAGTAGTACACCACCCCTGCCAAATCGTCCGATCGCACGATTTGCACCTGCGTGCTTGCGCCCCACGACGGTACCGATAGCCAGGCACCGCCACGCTTAACTGACGCAAGTAGGTACGTACGTAAGGTAGGTCCTTTAGAACGCATGGGTGAGCGCAGTTGCAATATCCCATGACCGTTCCGTTTGCGTGTTGTGCCGTGGACTTGAGTTCTATAGATAATCAAATACCCGGTATGCGTCCTTCCCGGAGAATATCAGTGTCTTAGCCGTTAGCGAATCTGCAGTTGAGCGCGCTGGCTTGCCTGCAGATTCCGCCGGAATAGGGCTCTTTGTGTCGACTTTCAGCTGCATCGTGCACTAGCGAGGGGCTATCGGCCAATCATGTTGCAGCCTTGCAAAGGTGCCTGTGGCTGGGTGGCTAGTGCGGGACCCCTGCCACATCAAGGGATGGGTGCGCTATGCTGCCCTGGCGCGCCCTGGTGCCTTGGTTCCAACCTCCAGCAATTCGTGTTTACCAGCCATCTGAATTGCATCTCTTATAACCGACGCAGGCATCCTTCACCTTGTATCCTGGGCTCTCCAGTTTTGTTCGCATTCTGTGTTAACAGTCTCTATTTTCAGATCTCATCCGTGATTCACTGTGATACTCTCCAACTAGCATTCTGTTTTACTCCACCTTTACTTTTCCCTCACTTACATCTCACTTACACCTCGGCCAACCTGGATTAGAATCTGGGCCAGATCCTGGGGACTTGAATCTCCGGAAATCCACCAGTTTTCCATCACACAGCGAGCATACAACCTACCACGCTTTGAATCTTCAGACCAGTCATCATTCAATATGCACGGCTCAATCCCAATGCTTATGGCTTTGGCAGCGTCTTTCACAACCGTCTACTCGCTCCCTCAGCCAAAAGTTGCACCACGCGAGCCAGCAGCCAAGCCAAAATACTCCGTTGTTCCTCTCGAGCCCAGTGACCAAGCACCAAACACGGGCAGCGGAGGTGGCCGTGGCAAACCTAGCAACGGCGGTGGTAAAGATGGAGGAAACAAGGGCGATAAATCTGGTGGCGACAATGGTGGCGACGACGACGGCGATGGTGTTGTGACAGTCATTGAGACGGTCATCAAGACGGAATCTCCTATTATCCACACTGTTGTAAGGACCGAGAAGCCTCTCACCTACACCGTCACCCGGACCGCCGATATCCAAACCGTCACCAAGGTGGCTCAGACGACTGTTTCCGTCATCGACATCATCGACGAGGTCACCCAGACAGTAATCGTCAGCCCTATCCCAAGCCGTCCCGCCTCAGCCTCGCCCTCAAGCAAGGGTCGAACCCCAGCCAGTCGCGTCTCCCTCATTCTGACTACGGGGGGTGTGAAGCCGACCAGCCTATCCAATTCCGCCAAGCCGACGACTGCCACCAGCGAGGAGCCTTCCACATTCTCCACGCGAATAGGCACGGTCAGACCATCTGGACCTTCAAAGACAAGTGCTGGCCCAGTTTTCACCATGCCGACAGCCACCTTGACGTGGCTGTCATCCGTGTCACACGAGACGATTCTTCCCACTTCAACACCTGTGCCCGAACCGCTTCCCGCTCCGCCAGCATACGATGATGGCCAATGGCAGAGAACTTGGTCAGCTTGGAACGGCACTGCTATCTAGTCACCCACCAACAATACCTGGATCTGTTGACCATGCTTAGACTGAGAAACAAGGAGGATCGGAACGAATATTGCAGTACGACAAAAATGAGACGAGAGGCAAACGAAATATGTATGAGGAACAGGAGTATGAAGCCTCGTTCTCATATTCTTCTTTGTATCAGCAAAGGGTGGGGCTTGTTATAATACTCAGGAAAGGAGACAAGTCGTTATTCTGACGACGCGGACCAAGCGCTGGGATCCGCCACCGAATTGGGTTCTTTATTAGATATATTAATTACAATCAAGATGTACATTTCTCAATCGACCCAACCAATTACACTAAGTCTCAGTAACGTGAAAGCTGTGAGACCGGCTGCGTTTTTCCTTTGGCGAATGCTCGTCATGGCCTAGCGTCATGAAGGCTGAAAGAAATGACAACCCCTTCGCTTTCAGCACATCAGCAGAACCATAATAAAAGACAAGGGCAGAAAAGACATGGAGCCGTAAGCAAGACAGGCGACAGCCAAACTGATGAATACTGCTGGTGTGACATGAATTACCATTCAGCACTCTCATCTCATATATAAGAATGAGACGAAGCCATGCCGAAACTCATCGCTTGCTCTATGTTCTCACATTTCCAGTACTTGACATCTTCGTTACTCAAGTGCTATTGACAGCGCCGTTTCTGCTGCAAAGTGTAGAGAGTTTTGTACTTCATTGGAATCCAGGTTTGTTGCCGAATTATCTCCCTCAGTCAGCAACGCTATATTTACTCAGTTCAGCTCAGCTCCAGCTGTCCGACGCTATTCTCCACTCTGTTTAGAAAAGCTCTGTCATGTTTTCCCCAATCCAACCGTGGAACACTTCGCTCGATCCTGTCGTCCCTTCTGGGGTCGTGATTACGAAGAATGATAATACAAAGCGCTTCACCATAATCATATTGGTAGCTGTTCTCTTAGTCGCGTTTCTGGTTGGTGTTAGCTGGGCTGTCTTCCTCGTTTGGCGAGATCGAGTTGGGCGCCTACGGCAGCGCGAGGCTGGTGCCGAGGCAGAACGCAATCATTGGAGGGCCTAGAGACACAAAGATAGGATCATGTTGGGAATATTGATTGTGAAGAGACACCAGTCCATATTGTGCAGTGGGAACTCCCGCAAAATGCTGATTGCTATTGGGTTTGTCGTCACACGCGGTACAGGCTGTGTGGGTATCTAGGTGCTGAACCAACCGTAAAGGAGGCTGGAAACGTTGCTCGGATTGCTGCCTCTACAATCCATAGAATTTCGACAGCCATTGCTTTCCTGGGAGTTCAGGTTTATCATTTGATCCACAGCTGGGCAAGTCAGATGCCTAGACTATAGGGTAAAGTCAGTATCTACTAATTCAGCATGTCGTATCTTGACCACTTGCTTAGGGCGATGCAGTGACTAAAACGCTCGAAGATGTCCAAGTCGCGCTTTGAGCAAACCACCCTGAATTTGGGCATTGCGCTTCAATGTTGCATTCGCTAACATAAGGTCAATGGGCGAACTCGGAGGCCTTCTTGGGCGACTACTCCGCCCGCACAAATCCCAACACCGTCACCGCAAGAAATGCGCCTGAAACATCGTGTAATAGTGAGCACATCTCACCACTTCGCGGCCCAAGCCTTCCATGGGCGCTCCAATGAGACCTACCCACGTCCGATTGACCCACCACGGGACGCTCGCAGGCTGGGCAGCAACACCGACATTCAGTGAGAAGGAGAGAGGAGGGTAACATGTTGTAAGTCAGCATAAAAAGGCTGCCAGAGGAGCAGAGGTTTCCAAGTTCAACAAAGTAAACCAGTCAAAATTAATTTTTTCTTCTTTTTCAATACACTTTGTGCTGCCTGAAAGCCGATCTCATCTGACAGTGCCGTCACCGGATCTCCCCATACCAATAACCGGCCGGCCCCACCTGGACTCCGAGTTCTGCCCCGATCGGATCTGACGCGTGCCGAATTGACTCCGAGAGCAAAGCTACACCACCACCATGCCTCCTCCGTCAACCTTTCGGATCGTGGTAGCTCTGTTGTTCATGCTCACAACATGCGTCAATGCCACGAGTGCCTCAAGCGAGAGCGCATCCGTTCCTCTTCTTCGACGTGCTGAGCAGCCCGGCGTGGCGTGCGACGCAGAAGGCCGGTGGAACTGCATGCGACACTCATTCCAACGATGCGCAAGTGGACAATGGAGCGTGGAGATGCAATGCGCAGCCGGGACGGTATGCTCCCCCGGGGGCCACACGGATGTGTTTAGGATTGACTATGAGTTTGCAACCGGAACCGGCGGCGGGGGAAACGGCGGAACCAACGACGCAACGGGTCCCTATGTTCGCACCAAGTTGATGAAGGTGACGGCTTTGGCTGGAGTTATTGTTGTATTATTTCTCTAATCGACAATTACGAGACCACGGGGCCTGGTTGATACTACTAGGTAGCGTCTAGTGCTTGAATCCCTGGTGCCGTGTTCTTATTCGCATCCTGGACCAGAGGCGATACGGGTTGGTCGTGGAACAAGAGACTGGCCAGACTTGGAAAAGTTGACTGATCGACAAAACTTTGGTTGGAACAAACCCCAGAATTTGATCTACAAAGACTGGCTGAGGACCTACGCTTGACAAACAGCCCCTGCTCACCTAGATCTTGCAAGCGTTAAGAAACAAGATCAGCTTGGCTGATCTTGCGGCAAATAGCTGGCACGCGTTGAATATTGCTATGTTAATAGATTCCCGCTACAACAGAGTGAGGAAGCCTTGCGCGGGTGACTGGAAATAGCCTCCTTGAGTGCACAAGTCAATTGGCTTGTCAAGTCATTCGAAGAACGTATCTCCGTCACCGACATCTGGTCATCTAAGGTAGGTATGAAACTTGGCATTCTGTTAACAAAGGTCCCACAGGCTAGTTGTTTTGCCTGAATCCTGGGCTATTCCAATATCAGTGATGGGGTCGGCAAATTAGATTATCTGGCAGCAGCGTTGTAGTCTTTACTATTGATGCCAGGGTATATATCAGGTGTATTGGTAACCCTGTCTACCTAGGTAGGTAGGTAGGTACCCTACCCAAGTAAACCTCACCGTTTTGGAAACATTGAAGTATTGCCGACATCCGACCTAGCATGTACCTTATGTATCATATTGAGTATGCACAAGTGATATTTCATGTGTCCTTCGAGACTCCTTCAATTTGGTCTGAAAAATGCCAACTTGAATCTCTACCAAGGCAACATACACGAAAGCTCACTTTTCTACCCGCGACAATGGGGACTGGAAGGCTCGTGATCCGAGCACCTGTCCATTAGCTCCAAATCTCGGTGAGCTAACGCTCAGGGCCCAACCGTCCGGTATTCAACGTTACCAGGGTCCTGAATATGGTACAAGCGGCATACCAGGGTACGCCATAGTCAAAGGATGTTATCACTGGTACCAGGGTTGTATCCACTTACTCACACCATTCCCCATTGTGCTCCCGTTTCACCATCAGCCTGTCTATCGGTCGAGATGTGTTTCTCCTCCAATCGGCACTCTCACGGAACCAACAAGGAGTTATTGTCCGGTGACAGGAGAACACTATGAAGCTCTCCCAGATCCCTTTCAAATAGCAATGGAACATTTGTAGCCAAAGGAGTTTTCGCATCCGTAGTTGTTCTTTTGTTTAGTTGCGGTTGTGCTCACAGCTGGTCGCTACCTGTCATTCTTTTCCAACCACTTCACTCCTTATACGGTATCGTCGTTCGTTTGTTCCTTGCATCGAGTCAAATCGACTTGGCCGATTCAGATCCGCCATGGTTTCCTTTACCCACTTGGCTGCCCTTCTGGCGGGTGTCGCCCCGGCTCTGGCAGCCTTTGGTGTCACCAACACGGGCAGCAGCTACATCGTGGATGCGGGCAGCGCCAACCCTCTCGTCGTTGCGATCAGCAAGAAGGATTGCTCCATCACCTCACTCAAGTATCGCGGCGCCGAATACCAGTACAAGTCGCAGACGTCCCACATCGCCTCGGGCCTGGGTTCCGCCACCGTTTCCTACAGCACCATTGCCGGTTTGTCTCTTACCTTTTTCTACTACCCCGAAGATTATGGCTAATACAACATGAACTCCAGGCAAATACATCAAGGTTCAGTGCGTCGCCAAGAGCGGTGACTTTGACCTGACTCACTATTATGTCTTCCAAGCCGGTTCGAGCACCGTATACATGGCCACCGATACAAGGGCTGAGCCCAAGATTGGAGAGCTCCGATACATTGCTCGTCTGGACAGAAGCAAGCTGCCCAACGAGGTGCCGTTTGGGGAGGTGTCAAACACCTCGGGTGGTAAGAGCATTGAGGGATCCGATGTCTTTGACGTCAACGGCCAGACTCGCTCCAAGTTCTTCTCGTCGGAACGTTTCATCGATACTGGCGTCTATTGCTTCCGAAGCGCCGCCCGCGACACACACGCGTGCATGGTTGCTCACCCATCCCGCTCATTTGAGAAGAGCTCGGGAGGACCCTTCTTCCGCGACATCAACACCAACAACAACGGCGGCTTCAGCGCCATGACGTTCTACATGAACTCGAACCACGCCCAGACCGAGGCCTACCGTATTGGCCTCAACGGGCCTTATGCCTTGTCCTTTTCCCGCTCCGGCATTCCCAGACAGAGAGACATCAACTTTGACTTCTTCGGCGAGCTGTCCATTGCCAACTACATCGCGGACAAGAGCCGTGGCACGGTGGCAGGAAAGGCATCCGGAGTCGCCCCTGGCTTCGAGGCTGTGATCCACTGGCACAATGACAAGTACCAGTACTGGGCCAAGGCATCCAAAGGAAACTTTGCATCGCCTGCCATGGTTCCTGGAACGTACACCATGGTCCTGTACCAGGGAGAGCTCAACGTCGCATCCGCCAAGGTGGCCGTGGCGGCTGGCCAGCGTAGCTCGGCCAACATTGCCGCCTCCTCCCCCATTGTCACGGCGAAGCGCAATACGATTTTCCAGATTGGCGACTGGGATGGCAAGCCGACGGGATTCCTCAACGCGGATAAGCAGCTTCGAATGCACCCGAGCGACAAGCGCATGTCTTGGGGTGCCGTCACGTACAAGGTGGGCACCAGCTCGGCCAAGGACTTCCCCATGGCCCTGTTCAAGGACGTCAACAAGGCCGTGACGGTCGAGTTTTCTGTCAAGTCCGCCATCAACTCCCCGGCCACGCTTCGTATTGGCACCACCCTCTCATTCTCCAATGGCCGGCCTTCAGTCAGGATCGGCGGCTTCAAGAAGGATTTTGCTTCCCCCGCCAAGATCAACTCACGCGGAGTGACTCGCGGAGCCTACCGCGGGCACGGCGAGGTGTATGAGACAGTTATCCCCGCGGGCACGCTTAAGGCGGGCGTCAACAGTCTGACCATTGAGGTCATCTCTGGCAATGCTGGTGCCGCCTTCCTGAGCCCCAACTTTATCTTCGATGCGGTTGAGCTGTTCTATTAGGTCCAAAGCGACCATGTTGATTGGGGCAGAGGAAAACAGGGGCGAAGATGTAGATCTGACAATTCCCTTCTGTACATAACATAATATGTTGTTGCCTGTTACAAGCATAGTGTAGTGCAGTAGAGTGAGCAGAAATGGCCGTGTTTGGAAATGCTCGTGATGCAACGTGGTGCAAGGCGGGCCGACAACGAGAGGCAAATGCTGTTCAGGGCCTGTCGTGATGCCATCACCAACCTACTAACAAAATACGAGACCTGAAAAGCCGTGTGTCTCGTGAGGGACCGTTTGGCCTAAACGATTGGCGACAGGGGCCTTTGCTCAAAGAGTGACGGCTGATTAAAGGGCCGTTCCCTGTTTGATGTGAAACACGGGGACGGTTATTGCGAATATGGTGCGTGGTGGGTGGGTGCACTTGGGGCCATCTGCACCATTCCTCGAGAAAGGCGAAGAAGATGATGCAGCCCCTTTGTGACCGTGCGTTGACCAGCAGACAACGGGCGAAGAGGTAGATCTACCTCTGGAGCTTGGATGCATGAGACTTATGTACCTACCTAAGGTAGGCAAGGTACCTAGGCAGAGCTGAGGTTTCGGGGGTTTGGTAACAGCAGCCAAATTGCAAGAGGATTCCGCTGGGCCCAGACAGACCCAGGCAGACGCCAAAAAGCACTGGGCGTCGCACCTTTTGGTTGAAACGGCTCGACTGTTCGGCTGGCCGGCTTGTTTAGCCGCCCCTTGTCTGGGTTGGTTGGCATCCGTCCATCCATTCGAGCGTTGAATCAATAAATCAATCAGCCAGTCAGTCAGTCAGTCACTAAGTCAGTAATCCAGCCGGCAATCAATCTCTAACATGGTATTCAAACCTGCAGACGGGCTGCTCCTTTCTTCATCCTTAAGAAGAAGAAGAGCACCCATAACGCCAAATACCGGCCGCCATCCATCTAGTGCTGTCAGTCACCTCCCCCGCATATCTCACTGAAGCACTACTCCCTGGTGGTGCCCATCTGCGACCATCGCTACCGCTTCTAGCCTTGCCTGCTCCCGCTTTTCGTCCCGACCCCGGCCATTTGGCGTCCGTCCTTGCTCCTCTTTGGTGGTGGCTTGGGCCAAAAATAACCCACACCAACACCCTGCTAAAGACGTTAGTAGCTCCTAGCCTGCTACAGTATCATCTGCACCATAGTACGGGTAATCTGTACGTACATGGCAATCGGTGCAGAGTACGGGGCCCTTGATGAGATTTGAGGATGGTGCCCGTCATGTGGAACAAGAACAACGGGAACCCGAGAAGCGCTGCTGAGACAGGCACTCTTCACCACCTGTCACCAGCTGGAGGTCACGCCTTGCACTCCAAGACGCTGCGAACCACCGACAACAACAAATACTTCAGCAACAACACCAACACTGACGAGCGGAGCAATTCTTGCTTCTTACAACATCGTTTCAGTCCTCCCGCACTCTCCGACGACGACGACGACGACGACGACCCTGGAAATCCCCTGGAGCGCCCTGCATTGGGCCGGCATTTCCTCCTGTAAGTGCCCGTCTTTCATCACTCATCACTCATCACTCCTCGCTCCCCACTCCGTCACACTTCCATCCCCCACTTTGCGTGGCGTTTTGAGCAACGCGCATTCTGCATGGAACCTGTGAACCAGCAGCCCAGCATGACGCGGTCTCGATTACGCCCATGAGGGCGGCGCAGCTTCGCAATGGAATGGCCACTTTCGGCCGTCACCAACACAGACCCCCTTCCCCTCGGTTCAGCCCAGCTGCCTAGTGCGCCGCTTGCTGCTGCTGCTGCTCCTAGGCGAATCCCTTCAACGACGGGTGGGTTAGTTCGCCGACCGGTGCAGGGTTCACCGATGGATGTGCAACGCGCATTGGGAATTGGGAGCCCCTCCCCCGAGCGAACATGGAACAGCATCCTTTCTCATCTTTTTCTTCCCAAACCTGAAGCTCAGCCGGCTATTCACACTTGAATACATCACAATCTTGGATTGCACTGCTGACACCAGGCGCCGCCCGTGATAGTTGGTCGCCTGGCACCACCACTACTGCCGCCGACGACGACGTCGTCGACAATAACGGCGTGTCGCCGGTTCGTCCTCCTGCACGAAACCCCCAGCGCCCTTTACGCGGTAGCAACTGGCGTCCGCCTTCTTCCCTATACGACGACAGCGACGTCGACGAGTGCAGCCACCCGCTCTTTGCAGCTGATCACGGCAGACACATCATGTATGGTCGATATGCGCCCACTCTGGAGATCTCTCCCCCCAGCTCGCCAGAGCTTGGTGATGCTCAACATGGGTGAGTCCACATGCTTTTTATACGTACTTGCCCCCTCGGCTCCCTGTGCGTATCTGCACAAGCGCCTCCCCTGGCCTCTTAATTCACCCCTTGGCCTATTTTGGATCCGTTCGTCAGTCTCATGAGACAGGCACGCGGAAGTAACTTTTTGTCATTTCCTACCTTTGCTTCCGTAACTCCATACTCTTCAAGCCAACAGACGTACCCCTGCTACAGTGTCGCCGTGAGACGTTGGAATCTCAAATCTTAGTGCTGATGCATTGTCTCGTCCCAGAGCATTCCCCTTGGAAGTTTCGCCCATCGACGACGACCACGATTCTTCTCAACGACAACTCCCCCAAGGTCTGAGCCAAACTCCCACCCCTCCGCCGCCGCCGCCTCGGGACCCTCGGAGCAATCTTCCCACTTTGCGGAGAGACAAGCAAAGGGACCAGGAACGTATCACCACAGCAATGAGAGAAGGTCGGCCACAAGATCCGTATAACGAGCCCGCAGTTCGTTCATGGGAGGCGTCAAGTCCAATGGATGACCGCAGTAGTTCCATTCCGACGTACGGGTCCATTACCACAGTTTCCGGGCCTCAAGTATCACGTTCAGGAAATATCCCGACAACTTTTGGGCAGCGCGTTCGGAAATTCGCCCGGGTGAAACCAGATCCCATCGACACCAGGCCGCCTTGGAACGGTGCCAGCGGACGAACTCCAGTGGTAGATCCTGTGCGAGACGATCCAACCGTTGCGCCACTCAACCCCAGGAAGGGGAGGCGTAGTCCACCGTTTGGCCTGTCTGGCTCTGAAATGGCTGGCGGAGCTGCCAACACGGTGCGACGCCTCTTACCTTCGAGATCAAACCAGAAGCTCAAGGAAGCTGCAAAGTCACCTTCGTTGTCACCGTCGCCGTCACCGCCGCAGTCGGCACCCGCCCATAATGCGTCTTCGCAGTCCTATCCCAGCCCTTATTACGCCGCATCTTCCGTCACACAACCCCAGGTCCCCCGCCAACCCCGAATGTCCTCGCTAGGCCCGCATGTTGTGACGAGCGCCATGTCCAACACCGACAAGGCCATCAAGAGGAAGCCCTCACCAGCTACCGCTCAGGTGAACAATCTTCATCATGCTCCTCATCGTTCAATCTCGAGCTCTGTCTACTCGGCGTGGACCGACAAGAGTGTCGCTACGTACGCTCCACTACTCACTCCGGCACCAACAGCCACGAGCCCATTCACCGACGAAGACCCCTGGGTGCAACCGCCATCCCGCTTTAGTGTAACAACATGCAACACAGTCATATCCGATGCGCCCTGTGATTTGGTTGAAGAAGACCGCTCCCGGACACCTACGCCTCCACCGCCTCGAGGCCCATCGGTAATGGATCGTAAAAGACCGATCCCCGGCAGCGAGGAACGCAGGCCAATCTCGGCTGAACCAATCGTTATTTCCATCAAATCTACCTACTCTCAGAAAGGCCAGAAAGACGCAGACGATACGGATGAGAAGCGTGATGGAAGACCTGTTTCTGTTCTCTCCACAGGCAAGGCTCTTCCACCGGCCCCTCCAGAGATAGAATCAGCCAACGACCGCGTTGCGCGTCTCAATGCACGCCTCGAAGATTTGGCGCACCAGCGGACCAACATCAATAGGAGCATCAAGCAGATGACTGAACTGATGCCGACCGATAATCTTCTGGCGAGCGCGGACGTACTCCGCAAGAGAGAGGCTGAGAAGAAGAAGGTAGAAAATCTCAAGGAGGAACTGGCTGAGATTCAGAGGGAAGAACACGATTTGGGGCTAAAACTATACCGCGCCAACAAGCGACTCGAGCGGGAGTCGGAATTTGAGGGAGGCGGCAGCCTGTGGGTAAGGAGAGTAACGACATAGCGAGGTGATTTGGTAGGCATGTACAACCGTGTAGAATCATCATATCATGTACGGACATTGGACGGCGTTGGGAAAGGCGATGCGCAGCCGGCAAAGGGTCACCCCGGTCTTTTCATCTTTGGTTTCTTCAATCATCTAGCGGTTCATCTTTGGAGCTTTTAGCCTCATTTTGCGTCATGACATCTCAGAAATCGCGAAGACCATGCTTGGGAATCCCCAAGCATGATTGGAAGTAGAGCCGGCATCCGATGTGATCATCGACACAAGTAGGATCTAGCTAGGCCGGGCCAGACTTTGGAGGCTGGTGAGTGCCTTGGTCTGCGACCCAGCTATAATGCTCGAGAAGCCATTGGATGAACCAAACCAGGGGATGCTCCAAGTACTTTGCGTCTTTTCAAGCTGATCTCATCATTGATGATATTCTATTCTGTCCCAATCCTTCCCCCTTATTACTTGTCCAGCCAACCCAGTAACGCTTCATGAAACTCTTTGGGGTGCGAAATCTGAGGCGAATGACCAAGGGTTGTGAAGCGAATCAACTCGCCGTTGGGGATCTCTTTTACGACTTGGGGGCCCAGCAAGTCAAACTTGCCGAGCTTGGCGGCCACATCAGGGGGGGACCACTGGCCACCGATGGCCGTGTTGTCCTTTTCCCCGATGATGAGCAGTGTGTGCGGCTTGAGGTCCTTGAAATGGGGCGCTACAGGCTGCGTCAGGACCATGTCGACGACTCGGGCCTGGTTCTTGAGAAACGCTTCACGCTTGTCGCCGTAGTAGACATTGGCGAGCATGCGGACCCAAACGTCGTACTCGTCTTTCCACTCGCCGACGTAGTATGTGCTCTTTTCGTAGTTCTTGATGGACTCGTAAGTCATGGCCGACTCGCTCTTGTATGTCTGATCGATGCCGATATAAGGGACGCCCTTTTGCACATAGTCTTCCATGCCTATAGCATTGACTATGACCAGCTCGTCCACTGTCTCTGGATACTGGAGACCGAATCGGGTCGTGAGCATACCACCCATGGAGTGTCCGATGACGGTGACGTTGCCAACGCCGAGGGCGTTGAGGAGGCCTCGCGTGTTCCAGGCCAGCTGGCTGAGGCTAAACTGGTACGAATCGGGCTTGGAGCTCTTGCAAAAACCGACCTGGTCGGGTGCAACGACGCGATACCCCTTGTCCACCAATGCGTTGATTGTGCCCTCCCATGTCGGACCACAGAAGTTCTTGCCGTGTAGGAGAAGGGCCGTCTTACCATTGGGTTCCTTGATGGGCTTGACGTCCATAAAGGCCATCTCGAGCTCCTGCAGCTGGCTGGTGAACTTGAAGAGCTTCACCGGCCAGGGGTAGGTGAAGTTGGAGCCGTTGAGCTCCTCAGGGATATTGGACTCATGAACAGTGCCATTGGCCTGGCCAGCCACGAGGCTAGCTGACAGCAGGCCGGCGGAAAGGATGGAGGCAGCGGACAGCTTCATGGTGATGCCTTGGAGCTGCGGTAGCAGCAGAGGGAGGCAGAGGAGGGGACGAAGAGGATGTACTTGTATGAAGAAGCCTCTGTTACAAAAGGGAACCACCATGAAACTCAATGAGAATGATGCCGATGACATCCCCCCTTGGGTTCACAAGTATGCACCGCCTCCATTAGTTTGTGCCCGCTTAGACATTCCATTGAGAGGGGGAGGTACAATGAATTCCAAACCCGCTGCAGTTCAAGGTACGAGGACGGTGGCTAGGGGGGAATTGACGTGAGCCACAATGCAACCATAACTTGGTATCCAATACCACCTACTGTAGCTGGTGAACTGGCTGGCCACTTCGGCGACGAAACGGGAAATCATAGTGGCAGTTCTATGCCCGATGCTACTAGTTTGTGTAGGAACCATGGAAGTGGAAGCTTGGCAAACCAGAGGCAAACATTCTCCTTACGCAAGTCCACTCTCGGTTGATTGGGTTCCATATAGATAGGCTAAGCAAACCCATGTCGTCGTGGAGGAGGATGAAGGAAGAAGAAGAAGAAGAAGAAGAAGAAGAAGAAGAAGGCGGAGGGAAAAGAAGCAAGTTCATGGTCTCCTGTCAAATGCACGTCAGACGGCTGTCGAAAACAGCTGCTACAGTGGATTAAACTGGTGCACCGCTTGGGCGAGATGTGTACATATTGCACTATATACCTACATACCTACCTATGCAATCTGTATGTGATCTGTACGTGACTGAAGACATGCGGCGACAGGGATAAGGACGAGGTGCGGTGGGGGGCCAAGACGAGACGGAGACGAGCCGGCGGAGAAAGCACCTCTAAACCCCGGCCTCTGGTTTCCCTGCTTTTCTCTTCTCTTCCCCTCTCATGATTCCATCTTCTCACCTTCTCATTTTGCCAGCGCATGAGGACCTTGTCGGAACAAGACAAGGAGCATCCCCGGCACCGGGTGTTGTGCCTCCGTGGGGCGGCCCGCCGAAGCTCTCCAATCCGGCATCCCCGGCCGGAATCCCGGTCTCGCACCCATGCGCCCGCGACCTCATCACGGCCAGTTCCCTGCATGCTTGTGCTTTCACGGTCTGTAAATGAGCACCTTTGCGGGCGATGAGGGAGAGGGTTCCGATCAGAGCTTTCACGCGGTACTGTATTGAAGCCCACCTCGTCAATGCCATGTTTATGTCGCCCTCAATCGAGTCAGCCCGGCTCCTACATGGAAGGTGTCCAGCAAGAGGACTACGGGGAAGAGTAGAATGTGATGAATCATAAACCAGTTGCTTCAGTATTCTGTGCATAGTCACACGCAGTTGGCGTTTCACACCCCTACGCCACGCTTTCTACATACCATAGCATGTGAGAATGCGCTGAATGTAGGGTATACAGGAGTTTGGGGCCACGTGGGATCTTGCTCTCGGGGTTAAAGAAATGAACCAAGTCGTAATCCGTCTTCGGCACTGCCGCATTGCACGATTCCATGTTTGTCTTTTCTCTTCGTGCTCATGTTTGCTCGTCGACTCCAACCACAGGCCCCAGAGCAACGCCTTCAGGACACGATTTGCCCTATCCATCTCTGCAGGGATGGAGGGTTGCAAGGATAGGTAGAAGTAGACCCGTACTATGAAGCAAACATCTGGACTATTGAATAAGCAGACAGGGCAGACTAGAGATGCATCAACACGCTAGCTTCTATGCAGATCAAGAAGTTGAGCAATTACCTGAGCTAACCATGTAATAACACAGAGCAAAGCGCAAAAAGAAGCAAATAATGGTACGAGAAAACGAAGAATGAAGCCTTCGACGCTAGAATAGAAAAGAAACCATGATTGATGGAAATCCTAGTCGTTGAAACGGGGTAAAGAGGAGGGGACTCGGGAGATCGACGATGGAGGCGGACCCTCCCATATCCCTACCGAGCATCGTTCGGCCGGAGTACTAGCACCAGCTGCAAACTCGACTGTGCAAAGGTATAAGGCTGCACAGACATTGGAAGCTTGATCTATTGAGATGCAGATGAGATAGAATGGGCATACTCGACACTGAATTCTATCCATTTCAAGATGCCATGGTTTTGTAGCGTTGGGTTACATGAGGCGATGCCCGAAACGTACAGACTTGCACATATTCGTCGTCGACGTTACCTGAGCCGTAGGTAGCAGGGACATAGTAACAATAGTATTGCCACCCACTACGGTCCCTTGATCATCCTTGATACGTAAGTAAATGCACGCGGTAAGGTTGTCACGGATCAACGTGCACATCTCACGGTGTTTGGGTGTCTACCCAACACTTCTAGGTCGAGATTCCCTCCAAGCAGGTAGTTGCATTGATTCATCGTATGCCAGTAACGGAGATCCCTGTGGCTACCTTGTGGTTGGTGTACAGGGTGATCACAGCGTCAGAGAGGGACGAGCCGCGCTTCTATCAGCCCACTTAGGCATCCCATGAGCATCGAGGCCAACCTCAACGCCATCTTTCTTGGCCTTGCCAAGAGGTGCAGTCTGCTGGAAATAGAAGAAAACATGTAGCCAGGTCTTTGCCCCTTACAGCTGTACCGACTGGCGAGACCTTCCCCTTTGAACTCGACGAGGGATGCATAGACCATGCGCATGGAGGAAGGGGGACAAGATATAACCTGACGACATCCGTAATCTTCCAGGCCGTCCCCGTGGCTGTCTGCTCCTTTAGGGCTCTGGCCATAGCTTGACCTACAGCTTGGTGTGTCTTGTAACACTCGTCATGGCCTCTCAATCCTTTGAGAGGGAGAGCAACGCGTTCATGGTCCGGGTGCCATGTATTGTGTTCTTCGTCTTAACGCCCTTGTTTATCGGAATCCGGTTCTGGAGCCGGATAGCGAGGCAGAATGGAATAGGCCTGGATGATGCCACCATCATCGTTTCATTCGTAAGTCACATTGCCCGCCACATTGAGGTCGAGACTCATCATTGGTAGCTCTGCACCTTGACTGTAGCGGTTCTGATGATGTTCTCATGTGAACATGGGTTTGGCCGGCACGTCAAGACCCTGTCCACAGAGGACAAGTTGATGGCCCTCAAAGTATGTCGATCCATCGTGCTCTCGGTTTCATGGGCCCCTCCTAACCTGCATCGCAGCTCTTTTACGTTGCTCAGATATTCTACAAACTCACCATTAACCTCACAAAAATCTCCATTCTTCTTCTCTATCTCCGCATATTCGTACAGCGGTGGTTCCGAGCCTGCTGCTACGCTCTCATTGGAGTCGTCGCCTGCTACATGATTGCCACTACCGCCTCATCCATTTGGCAATGCAAGCCCATCCGCGGTGCCTGGGACAAATCCGTCGGGCCATCGTGCATCAGCTTGACCAAAAATTGGTATGCCAATGCCGGCTTCTCCATTGCGACCGATATATTGATTCTGCTGCTGCCTATGCAGCCGGTCTGGCTGAGCAAGCTACCCAAGGTTCAAAAGCGAGCTCTCATGGCCGTCTTCGCCCTCGGTGGATTGTAAGTGGATAGATCTGGCCTTTGATTTGATTGTGGTTTGAGTCCCGAGTCTCATGTCGTGGATAGTGTGACCATTACATCCATCTTGCGTGCAACTACGCTCAACTTCTCTACCACCAGCCCCGACGTGACTTGTGAGTCTTCTTGTCCATGATTCTACCAAGCCTGTGCTGACGCCCTGCTGAGACGACATCAAGTCCACACTTTACACCATGATTGAGCAAAACGTCGCCATTATATGCGCTTGTATGCCCATGTGCCGCCTGCCACTGGCCATCATCTTCCCCGCTACCTTTGCCGGCTCCAAAGGAGTAGACATTTCAGATTCTTACGGAACCACAGGCAGTACTCGGGATGCTAGCGGATGGAAACCTTATAACGGGCCCAAAAGGGCCGAAGGACTCTCTCAGGGCACCGTCCTGAGTCCTGACGATACAAGTGAGGAGTACATGCTCGACGAGATGCGGCCAAGCACGGCGGGAGCTAGCTCAAGGGGGGGATTGGATGTTGGACGCATCAGAAAGATAACGCAATTTGGAATATCCTATGAAGCTCAACCGGGTGTCAAGGGATAGAAATGCGAAGCAGAGTTGACCATATGGGGACTGGCTGTTGTCTTCTGCCCTTGATCGATTGGAGAGATGCATCAGTACATCATTTCAAGTAAATAGGGAACATACAAGTATGTAGACAATATTCAAGGGGGCTATTTAGCAATAGCCTCTTGCGCTGGTTTTCTTGTCCTACTTGTCGTTTTGCAGTATTCGAGATTTAAATCAATAACCTGTTCAACCTGGACCTTAATATCATCATTACAGCGTGTGTAGGAAAGGCGGTGATATCCCCCTCAATGTCTGGAGATTCTCTTCAAGTTGTAGCGCCAAGGCATTTCCGTGGGTCATTGAGGCTTGCTTTGAATTCTCCCTCCAGGAGGAGAGCACCTTGACCAGAGAGACCAGTACAGCCAAGCCGGACAGCCCAACTGACAACCCAAAGGCGAGTGGGATATTCGGGGCCTTACTTTCGTCATACATGAAGGATTCTGTAAGGCTAGCCAGAGATCCGTGGGCCATGGAAAGAATGGGCTCAGAAGCTCATCGACCCGAAGATGCTATAGCGGCGGCCATCCAGCCGGCCCCAGTCGACCCAACGGGGGGAGACCGCAAGTAACAAGGGACATGTCGACGACGAGCAACGATGCCCGTCTAATTAGCAATCCTTGTACAAGATACGTTGAGAATCATGACTACTCTAGCGAGGATAGATTCGTCTTCGACCTTTGAAAACAATCTGTGAAGGTTGAATGGGGGGCGGAGAGTGGGAGCATGCAGATACAGATGCAGCTGGCGTGAGCGTCGAGCCAGACTATTTGAGCTAGCGCTAGAACAATAAAAGTAAGGAATAGACGCGGGAAGATACAGCAGGCTCTGCCGGCTTCCGAATGTACATGGATATGATACAAGAGGGAAATTGAATGACAAGGCCGGCCTTGAGCTTATGCCATGCCGTCCATGAACTCAACGCGATCCAGAATCATCTGACGATATCCCATGTACTCCTTGAGGCCCTCCCACTCCGGGCCCGTCTCCTCACCATGCCTCCAGGGCTCCTTGAAGCCCCACGCGAGGGCAATCTTGTCCATGGCCGCTCGCTCCTCTTCCCGGAGCCATCGATGCCGCAGAGGCGTTCCGGGAGCCCACGTCACTCGCTTCATCTGGTCCTTGTGGCTTAGCTTAGCAATGAGACCGAGTGAGCCCACGACGAAGAAGTAGCCCGAGATGCCGGCTGCACCTATTCCCGTGGCCGTCACGACGTCCATGGTGTTTTGCCAGTAAGAGGCATAGGCCGATGCCAGGCCGAAGATGCCAAAGGGCAGGGTAGCCAGCGCTAGGCCGGGGGCAGTGGTGTGCTTGAGAAGCTTCTGGCGCTTGAAAGCAGGGGCGCGAAAGGAGGCCTCGACGATGCCCAGGGCCGAGTCCAGGTTCTTGGCGTCGAGGGCCGTCTGCAGCGCCATATTGGCGACGTCCCCCTCAATCGCCTTCATGGGCGAGTTGGGGCTCTGCTTCAGGTATTGGACCTCGCCATTCTTGACCACGGGCTTGTGCTTTGTGGCATACATCTCGAGCACGGACGGGAGAGACTCGGGGCGGCCCAGCGTCGCCTGGACGACGACGTACAGCTCGAGGAACTCGGGCGTCATCTCGACATTGGGGTGGGTGATGATGGCATACGCCGCCTGCGAGATTTTGTTGACGCTGTCCCTCAGATTGGCATCCATCAGGGGCTGCGCACCGTTACGGTTGGATCCCAGCGCCATGAGCTTCGAGGTGGACGCCCGGGTTTGCGCTTCGGCCCTTCGTACCTGGGGCTGGAGAGCCTCGGCCGCCCTCAGGCACGTCTGCAGTGCTGCCGCAGTCAACTGCTTTGCAGGGATCCCATCCGTGGACAGGAACCTGTCTCTGCTCTCCTCCACCACTTTGGCAACCTGCGCCGGATCCGTGACCGGCCGTGCTGGAGGGCTCGCAGCGGATGTAGGGTGAAGCGTGGATGAGGAGTCAACGGGGGCCGGGCCGGTCGTCGCCCAGCGCATACCAAGGGGCACCCGGCTCGTTTCGATGGAACTGCGCACATGGCGAGTTCGAGTCTGCAAAAGCAGGGCTCGGCTTAGAAAGACCTGCTTGGCCGTCGCGGTTTGGGCCGGTGCAAAGGCACAGAGATGGCAGACGGAGCCGAGTTGTCGGGGATTTGCTCGTGGCATCGCGGCAGCAGTTGGGAGGGACGGCTGGCAAAAGCTGGATTGGGAGCGAGTTCCGCGCAGTCCGACGTCCGGGCGCAGAATGATGGCGCAATGGCGAGCGACAGTCTGGATATCGATTTGAGGTATTCAAGATGCCCGGCTTGAGGTGGGCTTGTCAAGAACTTTGAATCCCGCTGCGCGGAACCATGATCGGAACCAATCATGTGCAGGATACGGCCTCGGTGGGAATCCCTGATCTACAGTGGAGTCGCTCGCTCACTGCACCCGTACCGTACAAAGTATTGTAAGCTACAGCATATAGGGACGCGGCTACAGAAGGGCTACAGAAGGGCTACAGAAGGAATAACGTACTGTCTTCAGTGCCTGACGGTACCAGGTGAGGTGGGCTTTCTGCACCTAGCCATGGATGGAGTGGAGTGCGTAAGCACCCCCGACCCAACCAAGCAACTCCAGTGCTGCTCAGCCTCCCATCCCCATGACGAAACGCTACAGTACGCCATTCTGCTCTCGACATCAACCTCTAGGCAATCACCCAACCGACCGCCAACCGATCCGCCGCTGCTTTCGTGAGACGCTACAGAGCTCTCACAACCCCTCGTCCTCACCGACTTCACTCCCCACGCTTGCGACCGCCTGGGCAGGGTCTCGTCTCTCAATCCAAGGCAGCTGCCTAACTCTCGTTGACGGCGCCCGAGTGACATCCGCGTGTCCTCAAGGCTCCGTCCAACACCAGGCCAACTCGGCGACGAACATCATCACCGTCAACGGCCCGGCTGGCTCCAACACATCATGCCTCCTCCGCCTCCACCACCTCCCCCTCCGCCTCCGGGTGCTGGTGGTCCTCCGCCGCCGCCTCCACCTCCAGGAGGACTCCCAGCCCGGCCTCCTCCAGCAGTAGCCGGCAACAGAGTGCGTACAACCGCTCGCTTCCCGTCGGCCCGGCATTGGTCATCATCGTAAGCTAACGAGCGTATACCAGGGTGCTCTCTTGTCCGACATCACCAAGGGCAGGGCCCTGAAAAAGGCCGTCACCAACGATCGCTCGGCCCCGATAGTCGGCAAAACCTCGTCCTCCTCCGGCCCTCCCGTGGGCGGCGCGCCGCCCGTTCCCGTCTTTGGAGGAGCCCCGAAGCCTCCCGGAGGCCTTGCGCCGCCTGTTCCTGGAAACCGGGCCCGGAGCAACAGTGACCATGGATCGCATGAGGTGGCATCATCCGGCATGGACGCAGCGCCTCAGCTCGGTGGTCTGTTTGCAGGCGGCATGCCCAAGTTGAGGAAGAGTAGGGGAGGTGTCGACACCGGCGCCAACACGGATTCCTCCTACATGTCCGACCCGGGAGAACATGTCGCCTCGGCCCCGAAGCCGCCCGGCTTTTCCGCTCCCAAGCCTCCTCCTGGCGCTGCTCCCGCTATCCCTGGCGGCCGACCACCATTGCCGCCGCCGGGAGGCTCTTCCAACCTGCGCAAGACGACGCCCATGGGGGGCACCAAGGGGCCGCCCCCGCCCATAGGGAAGAAGCCACCGCCTCTACCGACATCTCGGAAGCCATCGACCATGTCCCTGGCATCGGCTCATACTCCTCCGCCGCCGCCACCGCCGCCGTCCGCGCCCTCGGCCCATGCTCCAGCAGCGCCTCCTCCACCTCCCCCGTCCGCGGCGCCTCCTCCACCTACTGCGGCACCTCCTCCGCCTTCTTCAGCCCCCCCTCCTCCGTCTGCAGCGCCTCCTCCACCATCTGCGGCGCCTCCTCCACCATCTGCGGCGCCTCCTCCACCATCTGCGGCGCCGCCTCCTCCTCGGCTACCACCTCCAGCTTCACGGTCTCAGGCACCCGCGCCTCCACCGCCACCTCCTCCCCCGCCAGCAGCTACTCACTCAACAGCTTCTCTGGCGGCCCAGGCTGCTATACGTGCTGCTGGACAAGCATCGCCGGGCTCGGCACCGCCGCCGCCGCCGCCTTCTGCTCCTTCGCCACCTCCCACTCGTTCCCGTGGGTCATCTCTCGGATCATCCCTTCGACAGTCCATGCTGGATCCCAGTGCCTTTACTCTGACATCGAATGGGTCCAAATCGCCAACCCCTTCCCGCAACTCGGCAACCCAGAGCCCGAGTCCCGGCGGTGGCAATATCCAAATCAACGATTCTAGATGGCATTTCAAAAACGAGAATCTGTTTCCTAAACCCAGGGAATTTCAGGCGGGGTCCAGAAAGTACAGAGCAGGCAGAGGCAGTAGTGTGCCTCTTGACCTAAGCGCGTTGTAAGCGACCTATATAGAATGGAACAATTGATGTCCAACCCACCGCCCCTCGCTGACGCTTGTACCAAACTTCAACGGAGGTCTACCTTTGCTATGTTATTGACTTTGTAAACGCACAATTCTACTGTGGCGACTTCTGCTTTGCCGTTCTAACATGCTGCCATTCGTGCTGTAGCCTCACATTGTACATTGACCCTATGCCGGAGCAGCTGAGGGATTGCGCTCTGCGCTAACTTGTGACCTAATATTACACCCCAGACTGTATTGTACAATTGCCCAGCCGCCATTATCAGATTTACATGGACTTGAGATAGTTGGTCTCCTTGATCTTGGCCTTTCTCTCCTTGCGCATGGCCTTCTTGAGCTCCATTCTCGCCTCGGCAGCCTCGATGTTGTGGTCGACGCCCTTGTTCTCCTCGCCGGGAAGGTTAATCGACTGCTCTTGTAGGGGGATCTTGGGGGCCAGGGCCTCGAGGTTGCCCTCGGCCCGCAACCTGGCCTCTTCGGATTTTTGTCGCTTGGCGGCCAGCTGCCGTTGCTTTTTGGATTTTGCTATGTGTTGATTAGCTATGCTCGCCGGTGGAATCTGACGTGGAAGCAGGGAGCACTGCGGATTGACGTACAGAACTCGTCACCAGCTTCGGCGTCTGCCGCATCGCTGCTCTTCTTCAAGACGTCGAGACACGACCACAGCCACTCCGGGTACTCCTCGTCCTTTTTCGCAACAGGGTCCTGGCCTCCCTTGAGAAAGTTGAGGCCAGTCAGCGTCGTACCGGGCACGCACGAGGATCGCGCGGGGGGTGCATCTTTCGCGGCCTCGCCTGGCTGGGAGACCGGGGTTGAAAGTTGGGGCTCGGAGGATCGCAGGGGCGCCGAAACGGTCAGCTGTCGGGCAAAGGGCAGCGGGCGCCGCGGGAGAGTCGTGCGGAGGCACCTGGCACAGAACATGGCGGAGGTCGTGGTGGTTTGCGATGGGAGTTGAAGGCGAGGCTTTGGCGCTTGGGAGAAATTTTGGAGGTGGATGGCTGTGAGGGACCAATCAGGCACGCCCGGTCCGCCAATTGTCAGCCTCGCCGAGAATGCACTCACTGCCTAGACATCAACCCAATCCTCGGCTTAGCATGTGCGCAATTGCGATGAATGTACGTTGGTGTTTTTGATTCAGACAGGTTTTGGATTCATTCCAGTTTCAAAAGTTCTGGTTATATACACAGTCATACAGTGTGGGCATGGTCTCTGTTGACCATGACGGGCTGCAACCAAGGTCGCGATAGCTCAAAAGCGAGCAATTCCTCAATGCTACCCTCGCACCACGTCTGGACAAGAGAAAACAGTCCCTCTATCTCTTTGTTCCCCCAATCAAGGCAATTCGTTCGAGAACCTTTTACGATGAGAATCGACCCTGGTTCAGCTTGGAGATCTTATGGCTAGTGTGCACGTTGGCGGCCATGTCCATATCAACGTCCTGCTGGGTAATGTAGTTCTGCTGCAGGCCCTTGGTGCCCTTGATCTTGTTCGTCTTAAGCAATTGCAGGTAGCGCTCTAGCATGGGTGTCAGCAAGACGCCTCGGACCAGCACTCTCGGCTTCCCCACGTCCACATGGACAAGTCGTCTAACTAACCTCGCAGGTGGCCGCAGTTCTCCAGGTGGTTAACGCCCTCGCGCACGTAGCACTTGCCCAGCTCCTCGCCGACAAGACGGGTCATCATGGCACCGACCCATTGCTCGCGGATGATGGCATCCTCGGCCGCCTTGAACGCCTTGGTGTTGTCAAAGTCGACGCCGTTGAATGTGGGGGCGACGGTGGGCTTCTGGGCCTTGAACTGCTCGGATTCGGGGGTCGGCATGGCTGCTTCTGTACGATGGATCTCGGCTGCTCAAACTCGGCGTCGTGGGAATGGGTGAAAGGGCGCGCAGAAGTAGTCGGTTGAGCTCGTATATCGATCAATTGGCTCTCTACAGCTTGAGCTCAGTCGCAGAACGTCCCGGCCAATGAAAGGCGACCTGATTTCTCAGGCAAGCATGGGCCCGCCCGGACCATCAACCCTTCGAGACCACCTGCCCGGTGAAGAACGCGCTAGCTGTTCACCGCCTGCCATTGGACCCACTGTTCGACCGGCAAAAAAAAAAAAATCTCTGGACAGAGAGCACGGGCCCAGCCACCTTTATAAGCCCAGAAGAAGTACTACAGGTGAACTACTCTGTTCCCTCTCACTCACGTCTTTCTCCCTCTCAGAGATACCATATATATAGATTCATTCGAATCTCTCCTGGTCTCTGAATACCCTTTCTCTCTATACCCTAATACCCTCCATCACAATGGCCAAGTCTACGACCAAGGATTCCAAGAAGGCCAAGGCCTCCGAGGCCGTCGCCTCTGTCAAGCCTTCCAAGACCACCAAGCCCAAGGAGGTTGTCAAGGCCGCTGCCCAGAAGGTCGAGAAGAAGAAGGACTCCAAGAAGTCCAAGAAGGCTCCTGAGCCCGAGTCCGAGTCCTCTGAGGAGGAGTCTGAGGAGAGCGAGTCTGAGGCCGAGAGCTCCGACTCCGAGTCTTCTGAGGAGGAGAAGCCTGCCAAGAAGGAGACCAAGAAGCCCGCCGCCGCCGCCAAGGCCAAGGCCGCTGAGTCGTCCGAGTCTGAGGACTCTGACGACAGCGAGGACTCTGACGACTCCGACTCTGAGGAGGAGAAGCCCAAGGCCAAGGTCAACGGCGCTGCCAAGGCCAAGGCCGCCGAGACGTCCGACTCTGACGACTCCGACTCCGACTCCGACTCTGATGAGAGCGAGGAGGAGAAGACTGATGCCAAGACTGAGGCCAAGGTTAGTTCCAATACATGTTCTCCCGATGCTGGTCATTCACTAACATACTCAGGCTTCTTCCGATGATTCTGATGATTCCGACAGCGATGACTCTGACGACTCCGACTCTGAGGAGGTTGAGGAGAAGAAGGCCGAGCCCGCTTCCAAGAAGCGCAAGGCCGAGGAGGAGATTGACGACAGCGCCAAGAAGACCAAGACTGACGCCGATGCTGCCACTACCCTGTTCGCCGGCAGCCTGGCCTGGAGCATCGACGACGATGGTCTGTACAACGCCTTCAAGGACTTCGAGGGCCTGAAGAGCGCTCGCGTTGTCACCGACAAGCTCAGCGGCCGCAGCCGTGGCTTCGGTTACGTTGACTTTGAGACTTCCGAGAACGCTACCAAGGCCTACGAGGCTATGCAAGGCCAGGAGATTGACGGCCGTGCCCTCAACCTCGACTACGCCAACGCCAAGCCCGCTGATGCCAACCCTGCCGCCCGTGCTGCCGACCGCGCTCAGCGTCACGGCGACACTGTCAGCCCCCCCAGCGACACCCTTTTCGTTGGCAACCTGCCCTTTGACGTCGACCAGGACTCCGTCACTGAGTTCTTCAACGAGGTTGCTGCTGTCACCAGCGTGCGCCTTCCTACCGACCCGTAAGTCAATTCATCTTATCGTCACATCGTGAGCTTGCAGCTGCTAACAATTACAACAGTGACAGCGGTAACCTGAAGGGCTTCGGCTATGTTTCCTTCGGCTCCATTGAGGATGCTACTGCTGCCCTCGAGGCCAAGAACGGTGCCCCCATTGGCAACGGCAGAATGTCCCGCAGCGTGCGTCTGGACTTTGCCGGCGCCCGCCCTCCCCGTCAGGACGGCGGCTTTGGCGGACGTGGCGGTGGCCGCGGCGGTGGTGGTTTCGGTGGCCGTGGCCGTGGAGGTCCCCGCGGCGGCGGCGGCTTCGGCGGCCGTGGCGGTGGTGGCCGCGGTGGTGGTGGCTTCGGTGGTCGTGGCGGCGGCGGCGGCCGTGGCCGTGGTGGCCCTTCTTTCTCGGGCACCAAGATCTCCTTCGATTAAGTATGGGGCATGCGAGTTGCGATCCGGTAGCGTCTGGCGCGGGTTTACCATTATAGAGGGCTTTGTGGGCTGTCGTTTCAACACAAGTTGGGTTCCATCACGGGGCTTTGGGCTTTGAGAATGAGCTTCATCCTGAAGCAATGATAGACCTGGGGGCATTTCACACTTGGGGACCGTGGGCTCGTGGCTTTGGGGACATGGCCATCATCAACAATCTTTGTTGGTGGTTGGTGCTTGTTCCCCAGCTTTTTGATGCTGGGTATCACAAAGAAATCACTGTCGTCCTCGACAGACTACTGTGGGCTTGAGGGATTTGTCGGCTCTTTTTGGGAAGAACCTCCTGTTGCCTCTTGTCTCCCTTTCCCGGGGGGAGGAGATGTGCCAGGAGTTGACCAAGCTGGTTCGTGCGAATACTTGAGGGTCCTGGGGGCTACTTTTCTGTGCCAATACTTTGAATCACGAGATCGGATGGGCTAAAGGCGTTGCGGCGAAGCCCGATTGTAAGCTGAAACGTGCATCGCATTTGATTTGATTTTCCCCTGTATCGGTAAGTAATTCCAACTGCCGCGTACTTGGTTTTATACAATGTCGGGCAATACCTAGGTAGAAAGGCGTAATAAAAGTTGTCTTCTTTTTTTTTTCTCTACATGACGTCACGAACCATGTGTGCATGCGACCATCTGTGCCAGTGCTGTTGGGGGGGAGTCGAACGATATGGTGTGTGCTTCTGCCTTTGGTCAGCTGTCCGGGCCTGTAGATGAGCTCATCAATCAACTGCCTGCGACGAGTCTTAGCGCAACTCGGCAAATCATGCGTGTCGGCTTCGCTTGTACTGTACTGTAGCCCCGTCAAGAGAGCGTAATGTGATTGTCACTGGATGAAGGTCATGGTTGACTCGCTTTTCAAGTGAGGCCCAACACTTGCAGCCAGCAGTCATGTCGTACATATGTACGGAGTACATGATGTACGTGCAAGAAAGCCACGTACGAGGGGCCACATTTGGTGCTGGCATGTATGTACTGCAGTTATCGCAGCAGTTGGGGAGGGGGCTTGTTTGAGATTCATGTGCATCCTTGCATACCTTAGCTACCTTAGGTAAATAGCACGCGATGGCAGCTTGCAGGTACACTGTACTTGTATTCCATGCAGGGTCCCAGGTCCGTTGATAGTTGTCTTTGGTGCATAGTGCAGACTTCCATACCTGAGGAGCTTCGGGTCGCAATCTCTACTGCATTTGCAGTCTACAGCAACAAGCCGTCGGTCGGGCAGCTGATCGGAAGCCCGGCAGCCGCCCAGCAATCAACAAATCATCTGCACATCACGATACAGCGCCCAAGCCTCGCGACTAACCACAGCTGATGCCGACGCGATATGCCAAGTGGAAGAGGTGGTGGGCAGCAGCACGCCGACTAGAGAGGAAACGTGCTTGTTTAGGCAGCCCCGCCCTCCGCGACTGGGCTCATGACCGGGTTCAGTTGCAAGTTGCTGATGGGCCTTTCCTTTGCGGGGAGCCCAGGTACCTCTACCTGTGAGCTGACGACATCCCACGCCGCGTCTCCCACGCCGCGTCTCCCACGGCCGCAACCGCAACGGCGTGACAGTGCGCGCGACTCGCCATCTGGCCTTTTCCCCCTACGGCCCTACGGGTCGCCACCTTGGAGTTGGTTTCGTTGCCAGAGACTGCACTGTACAGATCCCCCGCCCTACGCGAAGGTATCAGTACTTGATCTGCTTCCCTCGCGCTTCAACAAAGGCGTGGGAGTAAGTAAGTGTCAACGTTCACCGACACCATCGAGCCCCGACTTCGCTCTCCTACCCTCTTTGCATCCTCTTGTGTCTTCTCCTTTTCCTTGTGCTCGAGCCGTCTTCTTCTCCCTCGCTTACCCTCCTCGAAGCACCCGTACAGTGATCAAACAAGACCCTGTGATATTAAGATTCACGTCGATAACAACGTTGCAACAAGCGGGGTCATCCATCACCAGCACTGCCTGGATTTCTACGCGCCCGATATCTACCTACCCGGCCAACTACGTGCCCTTTATTTAGACGTGACTTCTTCCTCCTCTCTCTCTCTAGGACCTTTACTGGTAGGAGGGACAGGTCTCCAACATGGCCGAGCAGGACAGCAGGACCTCACGAAGCGGCGCGCGGCCCAACCCTGTTGCTTCTCAGCAGAGGCGTCACGATGGTTTGTGCTGCGATCAGTCGCTGGCTTCATCAGCTCACCGGCTTTCAGGTCCAGAGTCTTGGGTGGAGGTGTCTTCACAACCATCATCCTCGTCACTCTCAAGCATCGGCGACGAGATTGTCACAACGGGTCTGCGCGTCGGCGCTGCCCCTTACGCCCGCCGGCGACGTATAGTCCCTCGGACACTATCACTCCCTCAGCAACAACAGATAGCGGTTCCTGCGCGCTCAGCTAGCAGCCAGGACGAGTACGACGAGAGCGATAGTGACGAGGAGCATATGCTTGCAAGTTCTACAGAGAATCTACACCCATCCGAGGAAGAGGTGAATGCCGAGTCGGACAAGGACGAGGACGAGGACGAGGACGAGGACGAGGATAATGTCACAGCCCTCGGGCGAGCATCCGACCAACCTGTTTTCCGGCCCCAACCAAACGCCTTTTCGCACCCTCCGTCTCATGTACATGCGCAGAGGTCCAACTCGACTTCGCAAGTCCCGCCTCCACATCCCCGCTGTGGATTCACCCGGCCTTCTTTCTCGCAGCGATCGCAGACCAGGGTCCACCGTGGTGGGCCCAACTTCATGTCCCCTTCTGTGCGCGAAGAAAACGATGCTGCCCTGCGAGCATCACTGACCACCCTCCTCTCCTGCGCAGCTGCTGCCAGGGGACTGCCCAAGTCCAAGGAGGATACCGAAGGCCAGCGAGCATCGAGCGTGGGCGTGGGCCCTAGCAGCCAACCTATGGAGCTGCGCCTAGTTCCCGAGTCGGAGCTGGCCGAACAAGCCCAGCCCGTTGCACCATCGCCGCCCCGAAAGCGAGCTTCTCCTGCGCGATCACCGACCAGAGCTGGAAGCACCGCTGAGAGGGCAAAACAAGGCGCTGGCGTCGGATCGTCCCCTAGGAATGCCAAGAAGAAGAAGATGGCCCCCGCATCCGACGAAGCCCTCATCTCTCCCACGCTTCTCACTTGGGTCGTCAGCGCTGGTGTCGTCGTTCTTGTTTCTGTAGTCGGCTTCGGCGCTGGCTATGTCATCGGACGTGAGGTTGGGCGGCAGGAGGCTCTGGTAGCAAGCGTAGGGAGCGTCAACGATACAACCGCATGCGGACACGAAGTCATCAAGTCATCTGGAAGTGGCCTTCGGAGAGTCAGGTGGGGTGCTGTTGGAAGAAGCATTGTTGCTCAATCATGACCGATTTCCTTCTCAGCGAGATATTACGACGGGGATGCGCTCGGTCCTCAAGCTCTGAGGACGCTGTTCTTTAGGCGATGGGCGTTCAAAGACCATGGTGTTATGGCTGGTTACGTGACACGCATGCCATGAGAGAGCCGAGATGATTTGCTGGCGTTTACTGACATTTTGTTCAAGGTGCAACGAGATATCCGTTGGCCGCGTGATCGTGGCTTGGATCCGCATGGAGGGGGGAGATGGAGCAGCTGGCGGTTGAGATGCTATGAACGAAATCACGACTGGACTGGAGCACTGCTTGCAAGAATCGTACTGGAGTAATGGGTAAATATTTTGATAGTATGGCGACGAAATTCGAGCTAGGTTGACGACGTCAAGATGGGGGCTTTGGTCGTGACTTAATGACGCCTCTGGTTCGCTCCTCATGGGATATACTGTAAGCGTGACTACCGTTCGATCCAGATTACAGAGGGCGGGTTTCGAGGGAAGGATGAGGATGAGGACTGGGGCAGACCAACCTGGAACGTGGGGCCGGAGCCGCGTGTAAACCGTTCATCACGAATACGGGGCGGTAGAAGACGGCAGCAAATGCAAATCGGCCCATCGTCACGCTGTGTATAAGCGGATAGGCGGGTCGAGGGAGGATGGGACATGGCCATTATGGATCATGGCGCATGGCGTTGTGGGCGAGGCACGTGCTGCTGATGATTCAAGCTTGTGCTTCATCTCATCAGCCTGCACGTTTCCATGCACTGGTACGGAGTAGATGCAAGGATGATGGCAGGTGATTGACTGGTTGGTTTCCTGGTTCCCTTAGAGTGCTGTCAACCAACTTTTGCCAATAATAAACAGAGCACACGCGGTGGGAAGAGAGCACGAGAGAAGGTGATAAGATGAGTAGGAAATAGGGAACGAAAAAAAAAAGAGTAAAGAGATCCAGGGACCTGAACCAACAACGCCGTGTTTGTCTCCCCGCCACCAATTGTCCAATCGCGAAGACGACGGATGGCCTTATTCATCGGCAGTCCACAACGGGGGAGGCTTGGGAGATCCAGGGGCTGGCTGCCAAGGATACTCTTATTCGGATCCAGATGGCAGGCAACTCTGTGTCTGTGTGGGTGTCTGGTGGTGCAGAGGTGGGATGGTTTGAAAGGGGATTCATTTGCTGATTGGGCTAGCATGTCCGCTAGGGCAAAGTATCGCCTCTGCGAGAGGTACATGGGAATCCGCAGGGCAATCTCTGGCAACAGCGCGTAGCGTGTTGTGGGCGGGCGACTTTTGCTGTGCATCATGAGAGGGCAGAGGGCATCAGGCCATAGGAGATTTGGCCGTGACTGGCGAGCAAAAAAGGGACCGAGGCTGAACAGCCGTCAGTAAAGTAAGTATCTTGCTACCTCGAGGTCCCCTAGGAAGCATACACTTTGGTAGGTACCAGAGCCAGGTAGGTACCTCCAGTGAGCGTGGAAAGGTAAAGGTCAGCAACTCGGATACGAATACGACTTGGGAGGGCCAACGCGGCTCTGCCTCTGGATCTCTGCCGATTCCAGGCACATTGAGCCAGTGCCAGCCACACACACACCGCCTAGCGGCCACCTCCAAGCCCCCATGCCCCCCACCGGGGACGCCAGAGCAGCCAGAGAGAGAGAGCCAGAGGAGCCGGAGAGTGGAAGTCTGAGAAGCCTGAGAAGCCTGAGAAAAGCCCTGTGGATCCCCTGGCTCCCTGCCCGGGGAGCGCCCGCCCCTCCCCCTGGTTCCTGCCTGCCCTCTTGGCGGTTGGCGGTTGGCGGTTGGCTGTTGGCAGAAAACCCGTTCGCGACAGCAATTACATATCTTCATCTCCTTCGCGCCGTTTCTGCTTCTTCCTCGCCCATCCACCCTCTTCCCATGCTGTTGTCTGCGCGGTGATCCTTTGTGACTGCCACGACCTCGGTGAGGACTCTTTCTTCCCCAATCCCTTCTCCTCTTCTCCCTTTTTTCTCCTCATCTTCTGCTTCTGCTTCTTCTTCTTCTTCTTCTTCTTCTTCCTCGTCTCCCACCATCATCCGCCCCTTTGTCGCGACAATGGGCCTCATCCAGGACATCTCGAGCCACCCGCTCGCCCAGCAGTACTTGACTCTGGGGCTCGGCTCCCAGATCGTCATTGCCTTCGCCGCCTTCATCATCACCTCCGTCGTCCTCAATGTCGCCAATCAGCTCCTTTTCAAAAACCCCAATGAGCCTCCCATGGTCTTCCATTGGTTCCCCATCATCGGCAGCACCGTCACCTACGGCATGGACCCCCCTCGCTTCTTCAAGGAAAACCGTGCCAAGGTACGTCTCGGCCCCGACATCCCCAATTGCTTGCTACCCGTTTTGTAACCCTCTTGCTAACCTTCTTGTCGCGCAGTTTGGCGATGTCTTCACCTTCGTCCTCCTCGGCAAGAAGACCACGGTTGCCGTAGGGCCCACTGGCAACGACTTCATCCTCAACGGCAAGCTCAAGGACGTTTCCGCCGAGGAAATCTACACCGTTCTCACCACCCCCGTCTTTGGCAAGGATGTTGTCTACGACTGCCCCAACGCCAAGCTCATGGAGCAGAAGAAGGTTTGTTCCCTTCTGATTCGTCCCAGCCTTCTCAGCTCGTTCCTAACTGGCGTCTCTAGTTCATGAAGATTGCTCTGACCACCGAGGCCTTCCGATCCTACGTCCCCATCATCTCTGGCGAGGTCCAGGACTACATCAAGAAGTCCAGCGACTTCAAGGGCAAGTCTGGTATTGTCGACATCCCCAAGAAAATGGCCGAGATCACCATCTTCACCGCCTCCCACGCTCTCCAGGGCAGTATCATCCGCTCCAAGTTCGACGAGAGCCTCGCCGGCCTTTACCACCATCTCGATATGGGTTTCACCCCCATCAACTTCATGCTCCACTGGGCTCCCCTTCCCGGCAACCAGAGACGTGATCATGCCCAGCGTACCGTTGCCAAGATCTATATGGACACGATCAAGGAGCGTCGTGCCATGGGCGACAAGGACACCGAGCACGACATGATGAAGCACCTCATGAACTCGACCTACAAGAACGGCACCAAGGTTCCCGACCATGAGGTTGCCCACATGATGATTGCCCTGCTCATGGCTGGCCAGCACTCGTCTTCTTCTACCAGCTCTTGGATCATGCTGCGCTTGGCCCAGTACCCCCACATTATGGAAGAGCTCTACCAGGAGCAGATCAAGAACCTCGGCCCCGACCTGAAGCCTCTCACCTACGAAGATCTCGCCAAGCTGCCTTTGAACCAGGCCATTATCAAGGAGACGCTCCGCCTGCACGCCCCCATCCACTCCATTATGCGTGCTGTCAAGCAGCCCATGGCCGTCCCCGGAACCAAATATGTCATTCCCACCACGCACACCCTCCTGGCTGCTCCTGGTGTCAGCGCCTCCGACCCTGCCTACTTCCCCAACCCTGACCTGTGGGACCCCCACCGATGGGAGGCCGGTTCGCCCAACGCTCCGTCCCTGGGTCGTGCCAACGATGAGGACGAGGAGAAGATTGATTACGGCTACGGTCTTGTCAGCAAGGGCTCCGCTTCGCCCTATCTCCCCTTCGGTGCCGGTCGCCACCGCTGCATTGGCGAGCACTTTGCCAACCTGCAGCTGCAGACCATTGTCGCCGAGATTGTCCGCGCCTTCAAGTTCCGCAACGTTGATGGCGGCGACTCTCTCATCGGTACCGATTACGCCTCCCTGTTCTCGCGTCCTTTGGAGCCCGCCAACATTCACTGGGAGAAGCGCGAATAGAGACTCTGCATGTTTAGCAAACAATGACGGAGCCAAAGACGATTTGTATATACACAGCAGAGTCACAAAATGAAGGCCTGCTTAGGGAATGGCGACTGTAATGATTGGGATGGGAAAACCTGTCATGCGACAAGACGCAGGCCAAGATGTGCCGACATATTATACAATTTTAATAGACGAAACCGATTGTGGTTACGATTTTTCCAATTTTCCCCTCCCCCCTTGGTTCATCTGGTTGGCTCTAATGTGCCCTCTCAGTATCGGTGATGCCCAATTTAGGTACCTAGCTGTCGATGGTCGCGATCATGCGAGGCCCACTATGATTCCACGGTGCTGATGACCTGGCATTCGCACATTGGCATTAAATGGTCCAGGCGGTCCCGACCCCAAGTCTACACATCATACATAGTACAGCCATACCATACCTACAGCCATCCTGTCTTGCATCATCTGTCTTGGATCCAAGACTGGGCAATTGAATGCTGCGCTCCAGCCTCCAGCCGACTCAGTGATACACACCTTGCGCTCTCCCTGAATGGACTCGGCACAAGGGACCCTTGCCTGGATCATGGCCAATGCAGCCGGGCCGCTCATTCGACGCTGGGGCATCCAGCAGACTCAGTTGCCGCCTCCAGATGCGCATGCGGAGGACATTGAACCCTTTCTAACCTCCATTCTCTACGAAGCTCTCCCATTCATCGACACTGTCCCCTCCTCTTCGGCGCCATCCCCTTCTCACCCCTCACCGTGGAACAAGAAATCCACCAAGACTTTCTCAAACTCAGCTGCACCTGTTCAACTCTACGAGCGAAGCATATCGGCAACGCATCTTCGCGCCGTGATCAAAGAGCACTCGCTGCGTGATGTTCCAGCGGCAGACCTACGGCCCGAGACCTGGATACTTCGAAGGAGTATCCACGAGAACGCAGCACGGCGGGGCACGGCGTCGTGGGACGAGCTTGTGCAATGCTTGAAGGAGAATCATGCCGAGTCTGAGGTGGCCTTCACACCAAGCGTGGTGCACACGGAGCGGCGGCAGGAGTGGGAATGTCGAGATGTTGAGCTAACAGACGCCTCCGGTAGGACGTGGTCAGACTGGACCCTACGGCGCGAGGAGTCGGTGCACCGGATGCCGCCGCTGCACAACCGTGTGTTTCCCGTCGTTCAGGTGACGGCTGCTACAACAAGGCCCAATGGCCGGGAGTTTTTGGTGGTCCAGATACCAGACGAGTGTCCGCGGCCAGACGGCGCAGAGACAACCTCACATGTAGTGCGAGGCGTCTATGCAAGCGTCGAACGGGTGAGGGAGACGGCCGAGGGCCTAGAGTGGATGATGGGCACGGTATCGGATGCTCGAGGTGCCGTGCCGCCTTGGATCCAGCGGGTTGCGGTGCCCGGCAAGATTTCCAAGGATGTCCCCATGTTCCTCAGCTGGATCGCGGCCGAGAGGGAGAAGAATGGTGTTTCACCTTATGGGAGAGGCGGTAGAGGTGAAGGTGGGCAAGCCGAGCAGACGACATGATGAAGGGACGAAAATTTGCCCGTGCTCTGACAAGAGTCAGGTAGTGGCCGAGAAATGCAGCATGCGGAAACACGACTCATGATAGATTTTACATGGCTTCTCTTTTTCTTTTCTTTTTTTTCTTTCTTCTTTTCTCCTTGTTCTTCTTCTTTTCTATCAACTTCAATGAGTCTAGATGTTCTTTGGCGACGGAAAGCAGCAGGTTGGTGGCTAGTGTTGCAGGTTGTTACCAGCACTTTCCGATCTTGATGATCAGCCGCTCCTTCCTCATTGACACTGACCTGCTTCATTCCATCTTTCAGAGAATCAACCGTTTAGGGAAGTCGTGATTCAATGAAACGGACCATGAATAACCATCAAAATAGATGGCGTTGTTCCTCGGTTCTCAGCCTACCCAGGCCCTTCCCGAAATCCTCCCCGAAGATTTTCTCTGTGACTGGATAGAACAACCTTCAGCTTTCATCCAACCGACACACCCTCTTGAGCCAGCTGCCTCACTACGTCCACCATGGTCGCAAAGCCCACACGATCCACGCGTGCCGGAAGGGCAACCACCGTCGGTCCTCCATCTACTCCGCCGGTTCTCGACCTCGTCACCCACCCTAAACCTCCAGTCCCAAACCCCGTGGTTGACAACGCGAGTCGTTCCAAGATATTTGTCCAGGCCGACGCCCTCGCCAAAATGACGTTCGAGCTCAACTTGCGCGCCGTGGCAACAAAGGTCGCGCGGATGGAAAACGACGTCAAGGCGCTCGCTTCGTGTACCGAGACCGACAAGGAGTTTCGTCGACAGAACGAGGCGCGTCTTGCCGAGGTGATGCGGGAGATCATGACGGTCAAGGCACACATGGCGGGTATGGGAGAGACCCAAAAGGCTGCCACGCAAGGATTCGAGGCTTCGCGCAAGCAGATATCAGAGTTGATGAGTTGTGTCAAGAGTGAGATCCTATACTTCAGGAACGAGATGGCCGATGTCAGGAACGAGATCGACACTATTTCTGGCCAGCTTGGCCCAGCGATCAGCGCACCGGGCATTGAAGACAGCGGATATCAAGATGGAGCATGTTTGGCAACTTATACGCAAGGCAACGGCAGGGTCAAGAAACGAATACAAAACTCAGGTCAGAATTCAACCATATGGGCTATATACTGTGTCATTAACTCGGCGCAGGTAAATGTCATGATGCAGCCGCCATTAGATCCCGTATCAAAGAAACTCTCAACTCTACTCGCCGCTGGAACCGCGAACACAAGAGCACGCCACTTTCGGAAGCCCACTTTGTGGAGAACTATCTCAAGAAGCAGTCCCAGCGAGATCCGGAGATGGCCGTTTTTCTGCAACGAGCTCTTCAAAAACGCGCCCGGCTACGCAGTGTCTCGATTTCGGCATGTCACAAATCCCGTCCCAGGAACCTCGGGGAACTTTGTCAGACGCTTGTATGGAAAGATGTGATTGAGACGGTCCAGGATTTGTTGGTGAGGAATGAGGAACGAACGATACAGGCTCTGGAACGATAAGTTAACATAGGTGGGTGGCGTTCCAGGAGACATTGGGCAAGACGAGGACTCTACTCGGGGCTTTGTAAGAAAGTTGGCGATGGAGACAATAATGTCATGCAGATCAAGTACGTTGTTCGTTGTTGATTAAAGTTCTCGTTGCAGAGTTCAAACGGCCGTGGTGCTTGATGTCATTATCTTTTTTAAATATGCCCCGTGCAACCACGCCCTCTAGACGGGCCCTGCTGGTATACCCTCAACTCCTAGTAAACGCCGCTTCCCGCGAAATGGAATCCCAGACCTGTATGTATGTATGTATGTAGACGAGACACTAGCAGAACCCCCCCCACAAAATGAGTCTCAATGAGAGTGCGATAATCTCCCAGCATCCGTCCCCCCCCCCCCCGGCCACCGTTCTGTTGTGAGCCCGGCTAGTCGTCCGTCTCGATGCCGATGGACGACTTCTTCAGCTCAATCTCCGACTTGAGCTGCTTGATCTGGGTGTCGAGACGGCCGCGCAGGATCTTGTTCTGGGTGCGGGCCAGGTCGTTCTGGCGATTCGCCAGCTGCTTCTGGAGATCCGCAATAATGTCCTTGACGCCCTGCTCCTCGTCGCGCTGGGCGCGGGCGTCATCGTCGAGGTCGTCGTCATCGTCGTCGTCGTCGTCGTCGTCCGACACCTCCTCGGACTCGTCCTCCTCGATGCTCTCCTGGACGGCGGCGGGGGTGTTGACCTGGGTCGTCGTCATGGGCGTTGCGGCATCGGCGCCGGTGGCGGGCGTGTCGGCCTCAAACTCGTCGGCAAAGGCGGCCTCGAGGTCGGCCTCGAGGTTGGCGTCGTCCTCGCCGCCCTCGTCGCCAAAGATGTCGTCCTGGGACTGGAAGTAGCTGTCGTCCATCTCGCCCTCGGCGTCCTCGTCGGCGCCGTAGTCGTCGTCGTCCTGCGGGCGGTCGTCGACCCATTCCCAGCGCGTGGACCCGGCCTTGGCATCCTCGGCCAGCAGCCGCTCCACCTCGGCCTCCTTGTCCTCAATCTCCTTGCGGCTGATGGTCTTGGCGAAGCGGCGGTTGGCGCAGTCGTGCATGGGCGGCGTCAGGCCGTGAGGCCACCGGAAGTGGGTGTCGATCATGGGCGGGAGAGGCGCCTGCCGAGCCTCGGCCTCGCTCGAGACCTTTTGGAAGACGAGGAGCATCTGGCAAATGTCGGCTGACTTGAGAAACGACTTGCGGTCCCACGTCTTCATCGCCTCGGTGACGGTAGGCAGGTCGACCATGACGGCCACAAACGGCTGCCCCTTGACCACCACTAGAGCCCGTCTCGTGTCCTCTTCAAAGAACCTGAGCTGGATGTCTGCTCCGCCTTGGTTCCGCGGTATGCCCATTTTCCCATTCTCCATGCACCACCGTACGTAATCGCAGTGCTCGCCCGGCAGCATCCGTAGGACAAATTGTTCCTCGATCGACGGATCCCTCTCGCGGTCGCTCGCCTCGGAATCGTAACCATCGCCTGGCGGATGAACGGGGATGCGACCCTTGGGTTTCACCACAACTGTTGGTGTCTGGGCTCCCTTGAACGAGGCCTTCAGCTTGATCTTGGTCGTCGCCTGCGCCGAGCCCGGCTCGTCGTCGTCCAGGTCGTCATACGTCCTCTTCTTGCTCTCGACAAGCTTCTGTGTCGGTTTCGTCTGTCTACCCGCCTTGGTCTTGGCCGGCGGCTGGTCGGCGGGTGTCGGCGGCTGCGAGTGACTGATCTTGAGCTTCACTTTGCGACCTCCCTCGGAGGGCGTCGCCGGCAGTTGCGCCGTCGCCTTGGGCGTCGCTGCTGTCCCTCCAGAGGTAGTTGTAGCGTCTGCGACAAAGGATGAGGATCGGTTAACGTTGATCTTGAGGCGTGGTTTGGGAGGCGGCGCCTGGGCTCCCTCTGGAGTTGGCGAAGGCGCCGACATGATGCCAAGTCGAGCACCTCAAAAGAGGTAGCGAGTCGATTCTAGAGCGCCAGTGATGCACACAAGACGAACCACGCGAAAACTTCTGTGTATGGAGGCTTCAATTTGCGCCCGTTGGCGACACTTGCCGGCGCGTTCAAGGATGAAAAGACCAGAGGTGGGTGTGAATGGAGCAGGAAGCGCGACTAGGTTCGTGATGTTGAATCAAAGAGCTACTTTACGACTGACCTCAGCCTAAACCATGTGGCGCTGACCCACCTTTATCCGCCACCAGCCACACAACACCAACGGCCAGTGGGTTCGCGATATCTGCCCATACATAGGTGGGTAGCGATCAAATGTACTCGTCTACTAAGGGGAAGGGACACTTTCTGGCTTTGAGTCATCTGTCAATTAATTGCACGATATTTGAGTCTTTCTTTTGAACTATAGCGCTACATGAAGGTAAAAGCAAGCCCAACGCCGCTCAACGCCGCCCGAAACTCCGAAATTCTTAGGGTATTGCAGTTCCTTGCTCCTCCTTGATCCCCCACATACATAGTCAAACCATGAAACTCAGTAGATTAATGAAATATGAAGCTGTTTTCTGAAGATCTGGTCTGTTGTCTCGTCCCGCTCAAAGCTACCAGCTTACGCCGGTCCATCCATATGAGCCGTCCACGTTTACCCAACCCTCTTGGTCGAACGCATGCTCCCAGCCCATCATCACGGCCAACAACCTGCATCCCATTGCGCTCACAGAACAGACGACCTTGTCACTAGTTTTAGCCAGTACAGCCAAGTCCATCATGTACGCCCGACCAAGGAAGCTGCGCAGCTGAAGCGTCTGGTCGGATGGCGCCGCGGCCAGCTTGACTTCTTTATTCTGGCTGCCGACATGAACTCCAGCGGGAGCGTTGGCGGCGTTGTTTCTGCGCTCAATTCCCAGATTCCAGAACATGGCTGAGAAGAACCCGCCCTCCCAGCCAAAGGTATTATCAATGAAATGGTGGAGTTCGCTGGGGTCGGGGTTTGCTTCCTCAATAGCTACCTTGGAGGCTAAACGAATGCGCTTCTGTGCGGGAAAAGCGCTGGAGAAGTCGGGCTCTTCGATCACAGCAGGGTCGTCCGAGGCAATGACGGTGATGGGCTGGCTCTGGCTAGTCTTGTCCGTTTTGCTATAGTATGCCCCTGTGAGGCGTTCAATGGTCTTGTGATACACCTCGGAAGGTATGTACGTTTCCCGATACTGGTATTCAAAAGGGTGCTGGTCTCCATGTCGGATATGGAGACCAATGATGGGTGCATCCACGGCCACGAGATCTTTAGATTTGGCTTTGCTTGTCAGGACACCCACGCGGTTATTGACATACGACTGGTCTGCCTTATTCAGGTCAAACAGTGCTTCGTAGCCTGTGCGGGCTAGTTCAAAGAGATCGCGAAGAGTAGGGTCTCTCCTGAAGGCTCTGTGGCTCTTGGCTAGGAGCCCCGGAAAGACCTCTTTTGCCGTGACAGCGGATACGACCAAATGGCGAGCTTGAAAGGGGCAAGGTACCATGTGGTGCCGAGGAGGAGGGCGGCAGTTGGGCACAGGCGGAGCTTGGAAAATGTCGGTGTATTTTCCATAAGCCCATCGAGTGTCGTCCATGAAGAAAGCACGCCCTTGCTGCTTGGCGAGTCCGTAGAATGTCCACAACATCATCAGCGTGTTTCCTAGCCCAGCTTCCGGGCTCTCCAGAACAAACGTCATGGTGCTTTCACACACTGGCATGTCCGTTGACCACAGCTTCCCTACACCGACCAGATTACCACTGTCTTTGACAGCTGCGTCTTTGTTGAGAGAAGGAATCAAACCCCTCTTCTCGGCCTGGCTGACATCCACAAAGTAGTCATCGGGTGCATCGTAATTCAGGATGGCTTGCTCTGAGAGTGGGGTCTTGTGGTGAAGATCCCGAGCGCGAGCCGACACCTCGCGGCATTGACCGCTCATCTCTTCATACTGATCGATAGATAAGGGAAAACCGAGGTCATGAGGGATAGACACAGTCCACTTGGAACGGCGGCGAGCGTCCGTGATGACAATTGGGGTTGGAAACTCGGGGAGAGCGTCCTGGCCGATCATCTCGAACTCATCATGAGCAAAGTATGGCCAGACAGCTGGCAATACATCCGGGTCTCCAAAGGCCAGAGTAAAACAGTACAAAGCCCCTAGCAAGCCAAGCAGGTAGACGAGCCTTCGCAAGAATCGGCTTGGGCGAGTGACTAGAGCGCGTGTAGGCGACTTTTTGGCCCTCGGAACGAGAGCCGGAAGACTAGGTGAAGGCGGAGGAGAAAAGAGGAGGTGATTGAAGCTAAAACGTGACGAGGTGGATGAGAGAGCGCCGCGATCTTGGTGATTGTAATGAGCAGCCCTGCGCAGATTGAGGCGCGGTGGAACGACTAACAGCTTAGGGTTGACAGCTTCGGACATATCGAACGGAGGTGCCATGTTGGAAATCGGCGCACCAAGGCAGGGAAGAGAAGATGCTTTGTGACGAAGAGAGGGTGGCCTGGAAGAAGAAGCCCAACCGTCAAGGCGGGCTCTTGGGTTGAATAGAAGTTGATCAAAGTAGAAGAGAGGGAGCGTCAGCCCACAATGTTATCGGGGCATTCAGTAAGAAAAAGAACAGGTTGATGGAAAGAATTAGCAGGAAATGAGCGGCGGACGACACAGTAAAGTCCCGTCAACCCAGGAAAGCCACCTGAGTCAAGGATTGAAACGACCGAAGGAGACAGACGGATGCGGGAATACCGGAAGCACAAAGCGGGGAGAAGCGTCGCAATTAAGAGTTGTTCTGTTGTGCCCCTGATGAGCGCGTTGTACGCCAAGGTCAGACAAACGACGTCAAACAGCTCGATGGGGACGGCGATCGTCGTGGGGCCCAAGGGCTCCGTTGGCTGGAGAAGGGGAAGCGAGCGAAGATCTCGGTACGGAGAAGAAAAGAGGGCGCAAAAGACAGGCAGATCGCAATCAAGAGGAAAGGCGACTGAATTGCAAGCAAGCAAGCAAGCAAGCAAGCAAGCAAGCAAGCAAAGCGCCGGAGAAGCGATGATGGTTGGCAATGGCAAATCAAGCCTTGTAAGAAAAGGTGTCGAATCAATCCACCAATCCACCAAAGGAAGAGGACGGAAGGGAGCGTGCTGAGCAGGACAGCCCGGAAGAAGAGAAGAGAGGAGAGGAGAAGAACAGAGCAGAGCAGAAGAGCGCAGAGCAGAGCAGAAGAAGTTGGTTGCCAGCAACCGAGTTATTTGGCGATCTAAATCCAGAGAAAGGAATAGAGAGGAATGAGGGGCAGAGTCGGAGAAGAAGGCCAAGACGGAGGATATCACGGAGCCGAGCCACTGCTGCCCGCTCCTGCCCGCTCCTGCCCGCTCCTGCCATTCCTGCAGGTCAACGGCCAATACGAAGCGCGGTCCATTAGCGACAAGATAGGATGGCGGCTAGCTGTCTGGCAGTAGTAAATCTGTACTCTGTAGTATTGATTACAACTGCCTGCTATTACTTGCTGGCCCAGGGGTCGTTGCCCCAAGGGTCTTTCAAGGACCAGAAATCTGTTAGCTAGCTAGACCTAGCTAGCTACATGCCTTGGACGGACCAGGTTGGCTGTTTGGGTCTTGGATTAATTGGGATACACCACCACACGCGACACAGAGGATGCGCAGCACAGCCCGCACAGCCCGCACACCCCCCAGTGCTATCCAAGGACTATTAGGAGTTGATATCCGTCAGTTGTTGCAGATGCAGATGGATCAACGAGGAAGACAAGAGACGAGAAGACAAGAGACGAGAAGACAAGAGACGAGAAGACAAGAGACGAGACGAGACCAGACCAGACCAGACCAGCCCAGACCATCCAGACGAAACACGAGCAAGCCAGCAAGCAATGCATCCACTCCCCCAACGGGCCAGCGCTCGCTGCCAGATGAGGCACTGGCCTGCTCACTGTCGTCATTTCCACCAGTCCCTGCATCCCATCGTGCCCATCCAACCCCCCATCCAACCCGTATGCCAACCCATCTCGACTCTCGACTCGCCAGGACGAGCCCCCAATCCAGCCTAGCGTCGTTTCACATGCCTGCAGCGCCATGGGGGCCCCAGCGCTTGGGACGTCACAGTTCTGAGACAGACCGCCCGGGCCAATCAGCTGTTGCCTTGCGTCTCTGCGTCTCTGCGTCTCTGCGTCTCTCCATCTCTCCATCTCTCCATCTCTCCCATCTTTGTCGTCTTCCAATGCGCTCCTGTTTCCCCAACGTCGCACGACGGTGTTCAATGACCGAGCTTGGATGCCATCACCGACTCCAAAACATTCCATCTACTCTATGTGCTGCGCTTTTGTTTGGTCTCTAGTCAGTGCTCGCCCTCGTCCCCCGTCTAGCGTTTCGTTTCGTTTGCCTCCTCGCTCGTCCTTCCTTTTCCTCTTCGTCCGCATCTGCATCTGCATCTGCATCTGGTGTTTCCATCGCCCCCTCCTGCATTGCTTCACTCCGTATCACAGTTTCTCCGTCTCCCTCACGTCGTATCACATACTGCCAATCAGCCGAGGTCCGCATCGCGCCCAGATGATTTGGGTTCGAGTCCACATACCTACCTACCTGGTAGTCTATGTACTGTAATCTGTAATCTGTACATACATACAGTACCTCCTCATAGCACTGGTGCAGTAGTAGTAGTGCCGCCAGTACCGCCTTCTCCACCCCAAATGTCAAATGACCCTCTTTCGTCATTTCGCGACTGCTGGTCTAGGCGATCCCTGGATCTCTCCATGTACAGCACGTACTTGCAAGCTAATACCAACGTATTTCATCCGTCGTATTTATCCCGCGTATACGTTCAATCAGATTGTCAATAGGACACGCGAGAGGCTCAGTCCATGTCAACTATACAGATCGGGTTGCAAAGAGGTATAGTAGATAGGATCAAGCTGCAGATTCATTGGTGATAAACGTGGACGATACAATCGTCCTTTCCTTTGCGTGCTCTTCCCCTTGCTATCAATTACTATCATACAAGCCGACGTTCCTGTGCCAAGCGTCATTGGCGAGCCTGCTTTGCCATGCACGTCTCCATGGAGAGAAGCATAATGGTCGGGCCCCATATCATGGATCAAACATTCATAACCGCACCTTATCTCGCCGTCCGTCCGTTTTCCCACATGACAAACGACAGTTCTTGGGTATAACGCAAACCAACCCGGGTTCCGGGTGAAAAAAGACAAACTGCTGAAAATAAGAAGAACAAGAAGCGAAGAAGGAAAAAAAAGAAGATGGAAAGGTGAAAAGGAACAAGAACAAGAACAAAAACGCATTTTGACCCAAACGCCTCGTGCCTGAGATACCAACCCGTTCATCTCCTCCCGTCAACAACTTCTTTATGCATCCACTGCCCCTGACTTGGTCTCTTCCCTGGTTTCCAGCGGCGGGCTCTGACGGACCGGTTCCAATGTGCGGCTGGCTTCAGTCAACGAATTCAGCCGCTGCCCTCCAGCCACTCGAACACTCCCACGCCGCCCTCGGACGACTTGCCCGGCCTCAACACGATCTTGAAGCATCTCGTCGAGCATCTTATTCATTTCGTCGACGCCTTTTGACCTCTTTCTTTCCATACTGGGTCGCTTTTCCATACTGGGACGTTTTTCCATACTGGGTCGCTTTTCCATACTGGGTCGCTTTTCCATGCTGGGTCGTTTCTCCATACTGGGTCGTTTCTCCATACTGGGCCGCTTCTCCATGCTCGGTCGTCGCGGACCGATGGGTAGACTGAATTGTCCGTCGAGCGATACCGGTGATCTGGCATCCGCAGAAGCTTCGGCTGTGTCGCGAGATCGAGCTGCACTTCGTAACGCGGCCAACATGCGATCCTTGTCGTCCAATCTCGTTCGTAAGTCGGCAATTTCCGTGTCCTTTTCTCGGAGAGCTGCCGAAACACTGTGGTCCTCACCCACCATGATGCCCTTGTTAGGAGCCGAGAAACCGACCGAGGTACGAGACGAGCTGGCTCGCCGAGCCTGGAGCAGGCGTTTCTCGAGTGTTGCAATGTACCGATTCTTGTCCGCCAAGTCTGCCTGGAGTGCTCGGTTCTGCGCTGCAAGAGAGGCTGTCCCATCTCCAAACTCGCCAGCACTATCTTCGTCGCCCTCAGCGGAGTCTTCTGGTGATGACTTGTGGTTCCCTCCACTCGATCGCCGTCCAATGGTGGAGGATGCTGAAGTCATGGAAAAGGTTCGGTCTGGCAGCGCCTTGCCCATGGACGTCGAGACTGAGGACCGTATGGATGCCGGAAGAGAGATTTGCGAGAACCTGGCATACTGGCCAAGGGAGCTGACGGACCCGTTCGAGTTAACCCCAATCGACTTGGAACTGAGAATGAGTCGGTTCAAGTGATCGATGCGCTCCTTCAAGGCCGTCCGCGCCAGCTGCATCTCCAGGATCTGCTCCTCGTGTCGCTCTGCAGCCTCAGCTTCTCGTGCCTTTTCTTCCTCTTCGTTGAGCACCCTGTCTTCGTCGCTCTCTTCCTGCTTCTTTCGCTTGGCTTGTGCATTCAGCTGTTGCTTCAGCTCGAGAATCTCCATCCGATACCTTTCCAGCAGTACCCTGGCACCCCCATCGCCACCAACACCGAGGGCTTCCTCGGCTCTTTTGGCGTGACTGATGATGCTGTTCTTGGCTCTTGAGGCAAACTTGAGTGTGTTGATTGTCTCCAGTGTGTGAGTGCTGGCTGCTGCAGCGCTGCCCGCAGCCCCGGTCTGGATGGTGCAAAGAATGCTGACAAGCGAATTCCCGGACAGAGCGCCCTGCAGGAGTCGAGTCAACTTGCTGTCACGATATGGCAGATGCTTCCCCTCCTTGTCGCCTCCCTTGCCTTCCTTATCTTTCCATTCGGACAGCTTTGAAATGACGGTTCCAAGGGTAAGGAGACTCTTGTTGATGTGGGCTCCTTCTTGTCGGCGCTCCTTTGACTCGGCCGCCTTTTCAGAACCTGCCAAGTCAATCAAGCTAAGAGTTGAAACCCGAACACCGCCTGGGGGAAGCCCTGATCGCTTGCTATCTCCCGCAGCGCCTCCACCAGGAACACGCTCTCTGCTCTCCACCACGATTTGCACGACGGCATGACTTCTCGAGCTGCGGGCGTTGAATTGAGTGCTGGCTGTTCGTCGTGCTTGGTCGCCTCGTGCAATCACACGAAGCAGCTGGGTCGGACTCTGTACGATTTCCTCCTTGAGCGGGGTGGCGTAAACTCCTCGTTTGCTATCTTCGCGTAGTTTGATCTCCTCTTGCTGTGCGCCAGGCCCTACGGCGCCCCCCGTAGACATGCTGAGCAAATCATGGATCCGTTCGTTGTAGATCTCCAGATAGCTGACTCGTAGCAAGAATTCTCTTGATGGTGTTTCGCGAATATAGGAAAAGATGTCCGTGATGGCAAGAGGGATGACACCAGGAGACGAGGCGGTTCCTTGCATGGAAAACGTCTTGCCAGTTCCGGTCATACCGTAGGCGAAAACAGTTCCATGGTAACCCTCCATCACTCGTCGTACTAGGCGCTTCGCAATGCAGTCGTAAACTCTGGAGTTGTTGTCATGAGTAGCAAAAACGTTGTCTATCGTACTGGGGTTAGTTAACTTGTTCGGAGCCGTAACCAAAGACGAGTCGGGGTGGAAATACCGTAATAGTGATCCCCTCCGTCTTTTCCTCGATATGAGATGAGAGATTTTCGTCCGTCGACCATCCATTCTCCATCCGCGTGTCCCGGGTTGGGATTAGCATCCGGGCGCACACGTACGCTTACAATGACATTTCCCTTGCCATCGGCCTTGGATGCACGCTTCTCTGTGGAGGTCTCGGCCTTTTGAGCGGATCCCTCTCCTGATTCATCATAGGTCGTGGCGGATGTTGAGTACGACTCTTGCGCCGACGAGCTTCGGCTCTGAGGGGGTGATGAGATACTCATAAGACCGTCCGACATGCGCACGCTAGTGATGGACTTGCCCTCGCCACTTCCATTGAGAAAACTAGGCGTATTGGAGCCACCAAACGAGCTCAAGGTCGAGTCCCTTGAAGTTTTGGATTTCCTCGCAGTTCGAGGCGCCTTGTCGCTTGACCTCGGACTGGGCGGTACCCCACTAGCTCGGGGATCCCCACGGGGCGGCTGGGGAAAAGAGTTGATGCTGAAGCTTTTTCTAATGGTTTTTCCTGCAGCGTTGATTGCAGGAGCCAGCTTCGGCTGCGGGACAACGGTTGTCGGTACTGGGCTGGGGGGTGCCAAGCTCATCGTCGAGGGTATTCTTAATCCAGATCTTGGAGTTCCGGGGGCTGATTTCGTGTTCGGCATGTTTCCGGTGCTCTTGCGTGTTTTGCTCACAGGTAAGGCGGGCAATGCCATGTTGGGTGGCCCAACGGAGGGCCTCGACGGGCGAGGTAACGTAGTCGTCATGATTTGTGGTATGTGGGTGGTGGGAGTGAAGGCTGATTAGAAAACCTGCAGGCACAGTACAGTAGACCTGGTGCCAGGTCTTTGGAATCCTTCGACGATAGCCTCAGTCCATAGACCCTGCAAAGTAGTGTCGTCGTCGCTAAGAAATCTCGAGGTGCCAGCAACGGGCGATGATCTGAACGGTTTGGGGACTCGGGCGCGAAGGTGGGCAAGCCGATGTTTCTCGAAGGTCGGTGGAATGGAATCGTAGGATACTGCGCCACAGGTATGTTTGCGTAAGTCAAGCGCTCTAGAAACTCAGCTGCGAGCAACTGGCGATGGGATGGTTTTCATAAAGCGCGCAAAGTGAATGCGGCAGTCGGATGGCGTCAAGGGAGAGTCGAGAGAAGGCAAGGCAAGGCGAAGAAAATCGAGACAAATAGTGAGACGCACAGGAGTGGTTCGAAAGAAGGTGGTGACCCGATACCCAAGGAGCGATGGTAAGGGGGACGTGGGAAACGAGGGCGACCGAAGACAGAGGCGTCAACGGTAGTGGATTAACAGGAACAGATCCGTCACAAAAGCAAAGAAGATAGATGGGCCAGGCGAGGTGAAGGGCGCAAAGTGCGAGGTGCAAAGGGACCCTCGAGCGAGTCTCCCAAGTTGCAAAGACGTGGACGCGCCTGGTCGTTACCGTAGAGCGGGTTGGCGGGCTAGCGTACGACGACGGCTAGGCTGGCTCTAATCTGTACTCGTCGCTAAAAGGGGCACGGGGACGATACCGGCCTAGAGGGAGCGGCGGAGGGACGAGGTGACAGGGGGCTTGAATGGTACTGAAGCAAGCTTGGGCAATGTCTTGGCTCCAGTCCACCAGACCACAGACCACGATGAGTTGCCGGGGGGGATGACAGAAGCGATCTCGTTCAAAAGGCCCGTTCGAACAGTGAAGCCGATGCTAGCGCGAGAAGGGGAGAGATTTGGGGGGGAGAGGGAGGAAGGGAGGAGAGAAGAGAAGCGAACAAGGCCGGGAGGAGGAAGCTATTGGCGAGAGGGAAGGCAGGCGGAAGAGGGAGAAGGTCGAGGTGTTGACGGCTGAAAACGGGGAGACAACGAAGAGCAAGTACAAGGTACCAGGTACCTGCTGTCACACTGGGCGACGCAATGCAAGCAGCGCTGTCAGTACATGTAGGTACCTGGCATACCTACGTGTACAGTACGCCCAAGGACAAGGACAAGGACGAGGACAGGGACTAGGACGAGAGACAGTAAGTCGCGTGGCGTGGGGTGACGCACACCGGAAAGGAAGTGTGAGATAATCTGTAGGTACCTTAGGTACCTGCTATGCACGCACCAGAGCGGCAGAAGAAAGAAGAGAAACAAGATCTACGGAAAGCAGCAGTGAACAGGGCCAGGCCCGGGATGGGGATGGAATGGGGATAAGGATGGAGAGAAGACAAGCCAAGCAGCAACGAGCTTCGAGGCCAAGTTGCACACCGAAAAAGAAGGGTGGAGGGACGAAACGGAGAAATGGAGAAAAGAGAGGAGAAGCCGGAAGCTAAGAAAGCTAGGTTCAAGGCGAGGCACCACTTTGGCTTTCTTCCCTTGCCAGCCAAGCCAGCAGCTTGCCCAGTCAGGGTCGTCGTCGCGCTTTTGGTCAAGTGTGTTGATGGGCTGCTGGGCTGCTGGGCTGCTGGGCCGCTGTATTGTTGCTGGGCCAGTTGGCTGGTGTGGTGGGCAAGATTGCAACCCTGAAATATTGTATCTGATGCCCTGTACACACAGTAGTAATTACCTACCATGTACCCTGCCTGTTCTCAAGCAAGGTCGTATCCAACTAGAGGATGTGTTCCATTGCCGGACGGAGAGGGAGGGGAGGGGCCTCGCAAGTCAATAGTACAAGGCTCCCCGGGCGGTTTTGGACCGGGACAGTAAAGGGCCGGATCAACGGCCATGGGCTACCGGTCTTGAAAGACTCAGAGCGCATCTACAGATCACAGACGTATGTCATCTGTACGGATACGGATACTACAGAAGCCAGAAGCAGCAGGGCGGCCGGCCTGCCGGGTAGCAATTAATTGCGATATGCAGATATGCAGGCCGGGACGCCGTCGCGCAACGTCCGCCAGAAGATCGCCAGCCCACCACTGTGCATGTGGCCCAGCTTGTATTGTACATACCTAGGTACCTAGGTAGGTAGGTGCATACATAGTGACGACGCTACAACGCTTTGGCCCCCTACAACGCAGTCCATCAAAGTCCATCTGGCCGCCCGTGCTGGCCTTGCGTGCCCTTCCTGCTTTCCATGGATGCTGGCCCATCTAATCTGTACATTACTTGCCACTCAACAAGCCACTCCGTCTTTTGATGTCCTGCCGTCCATCTCCCGTTCGCCTCGCCAAGAACAAAACTCAACTCATGCACATTCACGGCGATCCTGGCCAATTGCGACGCCATCCAGCCTCAGTACATGTATCAAGTATGCGCAGTATAATATACCAGCACTACGGCAATATGATGGATTGCGAGACTGGCCCGATCGAGGCCCGCCGAAGCTCGTCCAATTGCAGTACACATCCCGCTGCCGCCGTTGTCTCATCTTTTTCAGCACCTGCACGGGCTTCCTCCACAGTTTGTCGCTACTGCATCGGCGCGTTCTCGCTCCCGTCGGCCCATGCGTCTTGTACATATGCTACTGTACTATACAAAGCTTCGCTGCTGGGTTAGTCCGCAAACCCATACTACTATATGTGCGTACCTTGCCGACAGATCTACAGTACCTACCGTGTACTACGTGTAAGCTACGCATAGCATATCCTCGTCCAAGGCTGGGCTGGGCTGGGCTGAGATGGAGATGGAGATGGAAATGGTATCTGTATGTGAGCTGCTCCCTGGAACCGGATCTGCCGACTCCCCCTCCTCTCCCTTCCCCTCGTCATGGCCAGGCTAGATAAAACTCTGATCAGTTGCTCGCCATGGCGTCGCCGAGTAGGTACCTAGGTAGGTATGTATGAGCAGGTACTAATGCTATTACTTGGCTACTAGACTATGTGTACTACTCCATCAATCCGCCGTATCCGTACTCACTCTACTGTACATTACGGATACACTGGTAACCCATCGGCCCAGACCCTGAGCTACCCCTGGTCGCTTTCCAGGAACCCGTGCCCGTTGGGGGTTAGCCTGCAGACGCTAGACGCGGCCTTCATCATTGATACAGACAGCATTCTCGACCTACTCGACCTACTCGACCTAGGCAGAGTCTCTTTCAAGCCGGCGCCCCTCCTGTAATTGTTTGCCCGCGCCAACATCGACTAGGTAGGTAGCCAGCTGGGCTTGTACTACAGCATGTATGAGTACCGGCGAGGTCTCGAAAGCTTTGGCCTGTCAAGTCTCCCCTCATGATCGACATCTCGACAACCACCTGAGCAGAGCTCCATGCAAGAATTACCACTCCTCCCTGCAGGATGCAACCATGTAGCGTGGACATATCCGTACCTAATGACGCTTAATTTGCCGAGTGCTGCCCTACTACTTACTCCCTGTCAAACAGTACAGAACTATCTATCAGTACATGCCTACATACATGCAGACATACTTTAGTACTGTAGACCACGTGTATGGATGTATGTATGTATGTATGTATGTATGTAGGTGCTACACAGAGCGACTCGCTCGACCATCTGGATCTCGATACCCAACAAGTTGTCAAGTCTCAATATGCAGTTTCCGTCAATCTAAAACAAACGCGATCCACCCTCTGTCATCTCAGCTTTCCCGACACTTGTCTCACTCTCGCACCGCCCGTTGCGCCCAAACTGTCACCACTGCTACGCAAAGCCTCCTTTCAGCTGGCTTCAGTTCCAGTGCAATCCCACAATGCCCTTGGTAGCATCCTATATGCTATTGCCGGCATCATGATCAGGTGGCCGTCTCTGTTCCATCTCGCCTCAACCTCTGCAGCCTGACTGGGCCGATGGCAGATTACACGGCCCCCGCCATGTTGCAACTTGCCCGCATGCGGTAATTTGCCTCCCCAGGGTCGACTCCAATCCTCCAATGCCTTGCGGCCAAGTGCACATGGCTGGTAAGACAGCAATATCCGGCATGTTACCCGTTGGCCTCACTGGGCCGTGATGCAATGCAATGCAAGCAAGCCAACTCTCCTACAACAGTATATGTTTTCTGCTTCTACATAGTAAATCCTTTGGCAGAAGCCGTGCGAACGAATCTCGTCCCGGTCTCGACCATCTTGCCCCTTACTTCTAGATATCGTGCCCAGTCGAAACATCTCATCACTTCACCCCCAATGTGATAATGTGATAAGTGATATCCCGCGCAATCTCAACTCTTCCCTTGTAATAAGACAGGGTTGCCACTCCTCCCGGCCGAGTCCACCCTCCATCCTCTCCAAAGCAACGTGGCTTGTCATTTCCAAGCATCATTTTAACGGCCCAGCAACTCCATCCAATCAGGCGGCCAACCACTGGATCAACCAACCGCTCAGCAACCTCCGGGTCTCTCGCACATACATAGTACATGCTATCGCAGCAAATGCCGAAGCTGGTGCATTGGATCTTCAACTCAACGGGGGCATGCTCCCCCACGACCTCCAAGGCCTGATGCCCACATGCATGTATGTATAACTGATATGCAGGAGATCCAATGGCACCTTGTCACCATGCATGTAAAGCAGGTACTTCGCGTCATTTGCTCGAGTGGTCAGGCAATGGCTCAGTTCATCTCGAATTTGCTTTTGTTGTCAGACATGAAACGCCAACCCCAGACAAAAGTGTCGACGCCAGAACCTTGATCACTTACGTTGCCTTAGCTGCGGTGATATCAAGTAAAGAACAGCGTTCTTTGAGCGTTTGGCTCCTGACGCATCAGCATTGCTCGTTGTGCAATTTCGTATGAATACAGTGCTTGAAGAACGTAGAGTATCATCTATGCGTTGCATTGGTACTGCGGGCATCATCATCACTAAGATGACCACAAATGCCATGCATACATGCGCTCATCACTTCTGACACCGAGGATTATCAACTAAGAGCTCTCACTCCTCTGCCGACGCTCCCAGTCTTAAACACCTCAACAACACCGAGACCAACAGCCTCTCCCAGCGCCCACTCCCACTCAAGCCCCCAGAAATCCTTCCATCGCGGCCCATACAGCCCTCCGCCCTCGAACCGCTCCCGCAGCCAGCTCTCCGGGCCCTCTCCCCACTTCGTCTGCCCCAACGCCGTCCTCACCCAGTCCACCGCGCCCTCAGCGACCTTCAGGTGACGCCCGTGGCCGGGCACGGCGAGGCGAAACGCCGGTACCGACTCGGCCCCTGGGAGCGTTGGGGCGCCGCCGCCGCCTCCCGCGAGGTGGATGGCGTTGCGTCCACCCACGGCTGAGACTGTGCCTGAAGCGAACTGGGAGACGTGCTGGATCGAAGTGAGTGTCGTGCGGTCCTCTGGCCGGACGTGGAGAGTGTTGCCGGGTGTGGCGGGCGTAGATCCTGTAAGGAAGCCTGCTCTTATGAGTTCATCCGTCTGGTGCGATTCAAGGGCATTCTTGGCCATCGTCTGGGCTGTCGGGTTCTCTTTCAAAAACTTGATGTAGTTCCTCTTCGTCTCATCCGCCAACCCTGATTGATGAATGGTTTCAACCAAGTCGGCCGTCTCTATCAGCGCCTCCCCCATCCCACCCCGTCTCTCAACTCTCACCTTTCTCAGCACCCCCTTGCCCGTCAACTCGACAATCTCTCTCTCCACTTTCGTAGGTGCGTTTAGAATAGCATTGAGATGTCCCATAGTGATGATAGGCGGCATGGCCACTCTGTAGTTCAGCAGCTCTGCGGTCCTCGTCGAGTTGAATCCTGCCGATGGCACGGGACTAAACATGTGGGATCGAATGTACCGCATCGCTTGAACCACATCCCGAAGTGTCAGCTCATCTGCCAATACCGTAGCCAGTCCAGCGTCGTCAAGCCTGTCCTGGAAGAGTTCGATCCTGTCATTCTTTGGGTTGGGAGTCTTGCGGGGCGATGACGCGGAGCCTGCCTTCCTCGTTGACGCTGTACGAGTCTTACTGACCCGATTAGACTTGCCTAGTATTGACCGTACGGTTTGAGGCATGCTGTGAGGAGCACGAGAAATGGACCAAGGTGTATGTGTGTCAAATCGAGCAATGGTTGCAAACACCCGCCGATTGGCAAATGCACTGAGTCGTGTAAGAGTATCACCGGATAAGGGATTTCAAGCAAGCGAAACAGCTCTCTTTTCGATACCCTTGAGACGCAAAAGCCTGAAGAGAGAGTTTTGATTGCTATTGATATGGAAAAGGATAAATGGCTGCCTTGACTCGTTGCCACCCACATACCAAACGGTTATGCTGACTAAAACAGGTCCTCAGTGGTGAAAGGCGTATTACGCAGAATTGAGGTTTGGGTTACAATTGCACACAACTAGAGTCTAGAGTGGAGGTGAGTGAGACAGTCGACAATCACAAGATACAAGAGGCGAGGTTGCAACAGAACCTCTTTGAGAATATGTTGACTTGGTGGTATCATTGGTGTCGCTATCAGACAGTACGTAGGAGTCTAGCCCGCCGTTGTCAATATATACGAAGTGATCGCGCTCATACGCTCGCTCGTCAACTTGAGAGATATCCTCAAAAGCTCGCGCCCAACCTCGGGCTCCTTCTTCTGGATCGCCGCCCATTGCTCCCGATCCATGCGCCACACCACGCAATCCCTTTCCACCACAGCTGTCGCAGTCCGAGCCGTCTCGGAGAAAAAGGGCAGCTCGCCACACGTCGTTCCAGCAACAATGCTCTCGCACAACCATCCTTGGGGAAGGTCGTATTCGGCACGAACGATGCCTCGCTCCACCAGGTAGAACCCAGTGGCCTCCTCTCCACGCCGGAAGAGTACCGTGCCGGCAGTGTACTCTTTGCGGGTAAAGTAGTTTGTCGCCGGGAACCAGAAGTCCTCATTCTTATCGCTGAGACCCTGAAATATCTGTAGCATGAGACGGAGCGGCTCCTTGAAGCTGAGCCACTTGCTTGGCCGCTGCACCTCTACGCTCCGTATGGCGTCGCGCGCCGCCTCTGCGAGGTGGTTCCGGCGCGGCGAATTAAACGGCGGATCAAAAGACGAAAGCCCCGAGGTCTTTGATGACGGAACATCCAGGTTCTGGATCGATGCGCGCTTGAGCGAGTTGAGCTCTTCCTGCCTTGCATAAAGGGTCTTCAAGAGCTCATTTTCGCAGCTCTCCAGCGCAGAGTTCAGGTCCGGGAGCATCGTCACCTCAATATCATCACCGCCAAGTCCGACTTCCCTAAGAGTTCTTCCCAGATAATTCTCCGAGTCGACTCCACTAAGAACCAGCTCGACGCCCTTCTTATTGAGCAGCCGACTAATGGTGTTGAAAGCCTCGCCCGCTGAGTAGTCAAGTCCAGTAACATGCCACAAGTCCAAGATGAGGAACTTGATGGGCTGCTTGGCAAACACACCTTCTTCCAGGAGGCCGCGAATCTTCTCCTCGACACTCACAATGGTTCCGAAGAATAGATAGCCTGTGAGTTTGACCAGGTAGATCTGACGCCCAACCTCCTGGAGGTAGCGGTGCTGTGATGGGTTTCGTCGGACTGTAGATGACACAATGTCGCCAGAGTAGTTTCCCCGAATGGCTGACACCCGGGATGTCTGAAAGACCAGGGTTACAAAGGCCAGGACGATGCCGATGCCGATGCCAACAACAAAATCGTAGATGCCCATGACTAGAACGATGACGACAACTGTCGAAAATTCGGCCGCCTTGAGCTTCTTTCGAGGGTGCCAGACAGCCTCAATCAGTAGTTCAAAGCCCAGGTCAAAGATCAAGGTGCCCACCATCATTACTGGAATGAATCCGATAAGCGATGGCCCAATTAGCATGATCCCGAAGGTCACAAAGGCCAGCATGTAGCCAGCAAGTCGGCTGTTTCCTCCAGATCGCATGAAGAAGACTGTATTGGCGTAAACCAGGTAGTTTTGGATACTGCCAAAGCATCCCGATATGAAGTTGGAGTAGCCGTGGAGCCTCAGCTCCTTGTCCAAGTCAGCATGGTCCTCGCCACAGTTAAGAGCCAAGGCCGGCACGTTGATGGGAACGTGTAGAATGCCGAAAAAGGTCAGCGCAAACATGGCCGGGATACACTCTATTACCGCATCCCACCGAACCAGCTTGAACTCTGTAAAACGGTTAGCAGATGACCCCGGCGCACTGGTATCTCGCGCGACTTACTATACAGCGTATAGAAGAACCACCACGGTTCTCCCGACGGTGGACCCTCAAAGATCCAACCGTGGCTTCGCAAAACGTCCACATCCAGGCTGTCAAGCGCTAAAACAAAGAAGTAGAAAAGAACGGGAATTGCCAAGATGTAGAGCGGCAGGAAGAATTTGGACGGGACCTTGCATTGGCCATAGAATAGAACAATGGCCAATGCAAGCGGAGTCGCCCAGAGAGGGATGGTGGAAGCGTCAGTGAGTTTCTTCAACGTGTCGAGGTTATACTCGAGACTGCCATCGAGGCGAGCTGATACCTCGAATCCGGTAGCGATCAAGAACCACCCGACGCCTCCGATGCAGCCAATTAAAATGTGACGGGGAATAAAGCCAACCACGTAGCCGACCTTGAAGCGTCCCATGAGATAGAACACAAGGCCAGTAATCATGGAGCTTATGGCATACGACACAATCGTAGTAGCAATCACAGCGTCAGGGTTTTCTTCGCCGACAGAGGTTGTTATCTTCGCCGCCATGTTGTGGAAGAAGGGAACCACCTCGATCTATTACCCTCGGATTAGTTGGATCGCTCACAGGGGGCAGAGAAGTTTGTGGATGAAGACTGACCAGCTCGGAACCAACTGCACCCTTGAAGATGCTGCCCGATGAGAAGGTAAGCTGCGAGACGATGGTGCTAACGTAGAAGATGGATATGCCGGCCGAGCCCAGATGTGCAAATATGGGCTTACCCAGCGGAAACAGAATCATTCCTGGCATAAATGTCAGTTGTGTGGTCACAGCGGCGCTCTCAGGATCCGGACTTACCATATGACAGGGCATCTAGTATATTGAGCAAGAGACCCACCGCCACGGCGGGAAGACATGAGGCAGGGGTGATTACAGCATTGTTCCAGATGGCTTGCCGATCCCAACGGCGCGGGTTGACAGCTACCGCTGCATTGTGGCTCATCCAATGCCCCATCTTGGCGCTTGTCTGTGTCAGGTTACCAAGCCATTGAGGGCGCTTCGTGGCCGACTTCTGTCCTTCCAGGTCTTCTTCCTGCGCCGCCGGCCTAGTCGCCGATGGCATTCCCATCAAGAGGGGCGTCTGTTCCGTGGGCTCCTCCGTATTGCCACGGCTGCGTCGTGAGCTGGGCTCGGGGCGTGCGTCGTCCTCGTGAACGTTGTTCTCGCTCGGTTGGTAGGTAGACTGGGGAGGGGACTTTTTCAGCAAATTCGCCAACATTGACGGCCCTACATTCTCGTCGGCATCGTCTTGGGCTGGTTCTGCGGGCGACGGCGGTTCCGAGACTTCGAGGATGGCTTGGGAATTGCGATTCTGGGCATCAGTGGAGGAATCGTCGCCGACATCGGGACGCTGCGCTTCGTGCATGGAGCCCCTTGCGCGCTGCAAAAAAGTCTGGCTTTGCTGATCCTGGCCATCGGAAAGCAGATAGGATGCAAGCTCTGCCGTGTCCTCGCGTACGCTTCGGGCGTTCTGGATGCTATCGACCGGGACTGGTGGCGGTTGGATTGTTAGCCCAGCGGAGCTTAAACCAAACCTGCACATGAGGGGATTCATACCAAGGCTGTCCCTGTCTCGCTCCGAGGCATGGATGAAAGAGCGGATGGGCTCTCTGTGGCCGGGAATCGAGGATATGGAGGACGGCCGGAAGGAGTGGGATGTGATGGAGCTGTCGTCGCCTTGTTGCGCGTATGGCATCAAGTGTTGTTGCTGCTGCTGCAGTTGTTGCTGTGTCTGGGATAGGCTCACAGCCCTCCTCCTCCATGGAGAGAAGCCGAGCGGCGACGACATGGCTTCGCAGCAGGCTTCCAAAGCCCGGCGCTCGAATTGGCGGGAGTCTGCAGCAGGTGGACGCTCGCGCTGTCGGTCCCTTGTGGGAGAAGTCTGGAGAAAAGAAGAGCTCGGGCAGGATCAAGACACACGCATTCCAGATGGCTGAGGGCAGAATGACATGGTTAGTGGCGGTCCATTCTTGGTGGGTGACGAAAGTCAACGACTAGAGTAGCTGGTGGGTCGCGGCGGCATGGCATGGCAATTTACTGTACCTACCTACCTTCGGGATTATAGGCTCTTGGTACCTGCAATCGCCTGCATCAAGCGTTCATGAAGATCGTACATATTATTGCCGCGAGACTGGCAGCAGCTGACCAACAAGAGCGAAGAATTGATCCATCCATCGATTGTCCCTCCCTCAATCCATCCCTCGCTCACACGCGCGGTCTCGCCTCTCGGGTCGCGTTCCTCGTACCAACCGCCGCTACCCAACTTGACCTCTAACCCGCCTAGGAAGTGCCCGTGGCTCTTCGACTCCACCACTCTGCAGCACAGCGCATGTACCCATGGTAAATCCGGGTCTAGAACTAGAATAGCGACATATGAAAACATTGGATGCCGCAAGCTTTCTGTTGCATGCTAAAACCCTGCTCCAGAAAAGCGCCCAGCCGGGAAACGGCCATTGACACGTGATCAAGCCCGTTCTCGCGTGTCTCTTGGCCTCTGCTGCGCCCGCAAGAATCAAGGCAGCGCTGGTGAGAGTGGAGAGAGGTGCAAAAGTTGCTGAACCTGTCCCTGTCAATGTGGGCCCCCGGAATGGCTCCCTCTGTCGGTTAGACTTCTCGGAGCGTCCCGCGTACCGCGTAACTCCCCCCCGGCGGGTGGTGGATAGATCGTGGCAGCGTCAATCAACGGAGACTGTCTGCTGGTAGTTTGTCGTTGCTCATTGCTCATTCTGACTAGAACTGCCAATGGCATCCCTCAGCCCAGCTTGTGCAAGTAACCCTGTGCAATGAGGCGCTCAACATCGCCTTGTCGGACATAGAATTGGCTGTTTTTGCTCAACGTGATCGCCCTAAGTGAAGAGTTTCATCAGTAAGCCATGTGCTCTTCCTCAATAGCTGTATCCGATCCACTCACCCGTACTCTGTCTGGATTTCTCCAGCATCCTTGAGAACTCGCACATCTATAAACAGATCTCGCGGAGGTTCAAGGCTACCTGTCAGATCAATGTCTGTCCATTGGCCTTTGAAGGCTGCCAACAGATCGCTGTATTGCCGAACGTATTCCTCTTCTTGAGGACTCAGACTGCTTGTTGCTGTATCTCCAGCTCCAGTGGCAGTCCCAGAGCCGTCTCGAACCTGTTGGCCCGATAGGTCAACCACATCCGCCCCATTCCAAACAAGCTCCTCCAATTTGTCCGTCCGCGTGCGGTGAAAGGCGAGAAGGCAACGCTTGTTCCTTCGCATCGACAAGTGATTGACCAGAAGTGTGCAGGCAACGGCCTGGTCGGCCGCGGGATCGAAGGAGCCCTGAAACGGCTCAAGGAGTTCGGTAACGTCTTTGTCTAGATCTCTGACTTCTCGTGTCACCGCCCGGACGAGCTCGGCTTGATATGGCGGTAGATGGGTGAGATTCTGCGTTCGCTTCGCATGTTGCACCTGTGAGATTACGGCGTGTGTAAGCTAGCTGGTCTTGGTCGGCGATGTCGCTGCTAGGGATCTATCATACCAGCTTGTTGCCTAGATCGCCGTACATTGTGAAGACGCTTGCGCGGTCCTCGGCACGGTCAACACGAAGAAGAGGAAGAAAGAAAAGAAAAGGCCGTCTCGAGTCAGATTCAGATTAAGATTTGGAGAGACGAGCTTGGCGGGCGGGAGTCAGTGATTGCCCGTGATGCGGATGAATAAAGGTAGGTATGTCTACCGAAGGATCCAGTCGCGTCAACACTTGAATTCGTACCCGCACCACGGCTCGTGCTCTCAGTCCAGTCGCGACCGCGCCAAGCTTGCTACCCCGCCAAATGATGGCCTACTGGAATAACCCCATTACTTGCACATCTACCCCTCCCTCAGGAGCTGAGATCGCCACATTTCATCGGAAAAGACTGGGAAGAGCTCACATGCACAGCTGGTTCGAGAGAGCAATAAGCAGTAAAGGCACAATGGCAGTATCCACTTGTACTCATGTGCGGGATGCGAGGTTTGTTCAGACATGGGTATTAGATCCATGACCCCTATGTGGTTTTCATTTCTTCGTAGTCTATGGCAGATTCAGAGGCAGGTTTCATTTCCTACTTTCTCCTTCACGCATTCATTTCGCAGACATCAACATTCCAATGGAGTCATAAATCCCAGGCGTCGTGCCTCATCAGATCCATACAGACCAGCTGATGGCACAACCTTACAGCTTCTGCATGGCAGCAACGTCAGTAGACTGGACGTAGTCCTCGATCTCCTGGATCTCCTCCTCGAGATCACCAACGGAGACCTTCTCGTCCTCGACGACCATGTTGATCTGGAGCTTGCGGACACCGAAGCCGACGGGGACCAGCTTGGAGGCACCCCAGGTAAGACCGTCCTTCTCAATGGCACGGACAGCGGCCTCGAGGGCAGCCATGTCGGTCTCGTCATCTATAGTGGGGTTAGCAACCGCAGCTTCATAACCGACTCATCAGATGTGCGACTTACCCCAAGGCTTGACATCAAGGGTGACAATAGACTTGGCAATTGTCTTGGGCTTGGCAGCCTTCTTCTCCTTGTAGGCAGCCAGTCGCTCCTCACGAACGCGGGCAGCCTCCTCATCCTCCTCCTCGTCGTCGCTGCCGAACAGGTCGACGTCATCGTCATCGCCGGCCTTCTCCTCGGCCTTGGCGGGGTTGACGGTCAGGTCAGTGGACTCAGGGCCGTAGACGGAGTAGGAAGCGGAGGCATCGCCAGGGAGGGTGGCGAACTCGCCCTCGAAGCTGGCAATGTGCTTGTACCAGCGAGCAGCGTGGGGGTACTTCTCGGCATCAGGAGCAGAGGAGAGAGCCTTGAAGCAGGCGGCATCAGCCTGAGAGGGAGCCTGACTGCAGGAGACCGTTAGTACGAGTCTGCCCAAGCATTTGTAGAGTAGAAGGCATTGCGCAAAGATGTGTGGGAAAAACAACTCAGAGATGCACAATGTGCTGGTTGCTTCGTCAAGCAGCGGGTCTTGAGTCCGCCTCCGAAACACGGACCAATTTGTCTCATCATAGAATGTAGAAGGTTGAAGACGTTGCAGGGGCAAACAGAAGGATGGGAGAGGGGAGGCACATACCCAGCGATGTAAGATCGGGTGGTCAACCAGCTGTTGAGCACTGAGTCCACCTGTCAGTGACCGTGACGGTGACGAAGGGTCGCAAGTAAAAAAGAGGCAACGACATACTGGTAGCTCCAGCATCGGTGAGGAGGTCGGTGAAGCCCATTTTGAATGATGAAGATGAGTTTAGGGGGGGAGAGAAGAATGGTAAGAAGTCGAGTATTTGTAGGAGCTGGGGAGATGAGGATAGGAAGAAAATGGGGTTGTCTGGTCGATGTCCAAGGTGGGGTTTATGAGATTTTTGCATCCAAAATTACTTCGGGTCCTGTGGCTGAAATCGCCTGCATGGGTCAACAGCTGGTTCTGGAAGGACGGCAGGGCGGGGAGCTCTTGCTGAAGGGGGGAAGTGGCGCAGGGTCGTGTGGCTGCGATGGACAAACATCGGGCCGCAGGCGCCTGTCCTACTCTGGACCCACGCTTTGACCGGTGACGCTCGACGTAAGAGCTCCTGCAGCCTGCCTAGCCAACTGCCTTACGTATCTCGCAGGTACCTCAACTTCAGCATTGGAGCTTCACCTTAGCCCGTCGTTTTCACCTAGCATACCCTTCCACAAAGACGCTTCGCCTCAAGCCAACACCATGTCAATCACGCCCATCATCACCTTCAAGGCGGGCCAGTGTGAGCTAGACGTATGCTCAAGCCGTCCCTAACATGTCCCAGGTCCCACCTCACTAACTGATGACATCTCCAGACCTCGTCCAGGCCAAACAAGGTGAAGCCGCAAACAGGCCCTGGTTACATTTACCTTTATTCCGACAGCGATGGTTAGTCGGCAATAGCATCAACTTTCCCGAAGTCCCCATTAACGCCCTCACAGACTTGATTCACTTTTGTTGGCGAAAGCGAGACCAGCCGCTCGACGAGGCGGAGCTCGACTTGATGATGGTCCCTGGCGACGGCACCTTTGTTCCCTACGAATACAAGACGACACCCCAGCAGACTGCCAAGACCAATGGCCGCATATTCTCCCTCAAGTTTTCCTCTTCCTCCCAGCGCTACCTTTTCTGGCTGCAGTCAAAGGCCCAAGGGCGCAACGACGATGCCAGCTATCTTAGCCCGAGGGATCGCAAGATCGGTGACATCGTTAATCGCTTGCTCCAGGGCGACGAGGTCGACGTGACGGCGGAGCTTTCAGCTGTTCGCAACTCGGACAACCAGCCAGACGACGACGATGACGACGAGACGATGGAAGATGTCGAGGGTCACCGTGACACGCGTGAGCACCGCGGTAGCGGCAGCGGCGGGGCTGGCCCCGATGCCACCGGGGGAGACGTTAGAGAGGAAGGAGAGGGCCCAAGGGAGGGTGGAGCGGATGGTGCGAGAGCGTAGGTCAATGCTCCCCTTTGCTTAGTTGGTCCCGGGCGGCACAAGTCTGGCCTCGAGTTCTGGAACAGCAGGACAATCAGTGTACTACTAGGTTTTCTTGCATTGATGAAAGAAGATTCAGGACTTGTGCCGTTGCGTCAAACCCCAACCGCGCTCTGTGTATAGAGTCAAGAAGCTGACTTTGCCTCAGTGCCTCTTCTTCTGCCCCTGATGCCGCGGCTGCGGTAAGGAGCTTCCTAGATTCACTCAAAGGACAGCCGGGGCTAGCTGCAGGATCGCAGCAGAGTGCAGACAAGCCTTACCCCTATCTGAATCACCTCCTCCCAGCCTCGGTCACAGTTCCCATGATCGATAGCGCCCCTGAGAAGTTCATCGATAATCTTGTTGACTTTCTACCCCCGACAGTTATTGTGCTCGTGAGCAACTCGGGTGGTACAGTTGACGGCAAGAACAATCCCTCAGCCGAAGCTGTTCAGGTGGCCAAGGCCTCACTTGGTCTCGAGGGTAAGCGAACTCTGCTGAAAAAAGTTCTACGGAGTCCTCAGTTCCACCAAGCACTAGGAAGCCTGACTATGGCCCTTCGGGATGGCGGCCTACCCAGCATTGCGGAGGCACTGGGAGTAAAGGTGGAGAATGGCGGCTATATGCAGGGCAGTGGGATGCCTTTAGGAGGTGGCCAGGCTGTGGAATCGTTTGTTCACGGTGTAAAGAGGACGGTACAAGACAAATGATGGCAATAAACGATTAATCAAGTGGTCGAAGCTCATTATTACTACGATACCTTTGGAACAATTCTTGATGCCTAAAAGCATTGTCACTCTGTATACTGAATGCGAGAACGCCGTCTCTCCCCGCTCGTCAAGACCAGACTGCGAGATAACAAGCCATAGTACACGAACGGCATCCCTACCAATCACGACCCAGCCTGTGGGTGATACTGCATTTCAGCTCCGGCGCCAGGACGCACGCCAGGGCGGCGGATCACAACTGGCAAGCCTATAGCTGATCTTGGAAGAAAGAAAAGAGAGAGAAAATTGCGACCTGTCAAATGCAGAGGCTGTTGGTGGTGTGGGGATGCGACCTATAAGCTGGATCTATATAAGACGCGCCGAATCTTTGGACAATCTGGAGGTTCAAGGAGATTCTGAGCGACCAATATTGCCCGAGAATTGCGTCCTTATCAAGAGGCAATATACTTTCAAGGCACTTGCCCTCTCTCTGTCCCAGTCAATACCATACTTCAATTGATCTTGTCTTTGATTTCACATCTATCATGGCTATCGAAATAAGCCCAGGCGATGAAGCTCCGGTTGAGGGAGCCAACGAACCATCGGCTATCGACAAATCCGAATCCGAATCTGAACCGAAGGCCCGTTCTGAGGAATCCGCAAACCAGGATTCTTCCGATGTTGATAAGAGCGAGGATGATCAGGCCGATGATGTTCCGCAGCCCTTGCCGGAACTACAAAAACTCCTACTGGAATTGGTCAAAGATGGGCAACCTGAGAGCGAGGACAACCTTGACAAGCTCCAGGTGTTGATTGACAAGGACAAGTCGCAAGTCAACACTCCAGGTCCCGACAACAACACAGCTCTCCACGTCGCAGTGGAACTCGGGCTTGTCAATGTGGCTCAAGAACTGATCGGTCATGAAGCGGACATTGAGGCCAAAGGCCACAACGATAATACGCCTCTCCTCCATGCTTGCTGGAAGGGCGATGTCGATATGGTCAAGCTACTTCTGGACAGCAAATGTAATACTCAAGTCACTGACGACACCAAATGGACTCCTCTATATGTAGCAAGCCGGGAGGGGAACGAAGAGATAGTGCGTCTTCTCCTTGAGGCTGACAAGTCAAATATCGATGCCATTGAGAGCATCGACCGCTGGACCGCATTACATGCAGCTGCCTCCCATGGACATGCGAAGGTTATTTCGGCCCTACTTGAATATGGGGCTCTCCTTGATGCCCAGGATAAAGACGGCTGGACTCCTCTATATGTGGCAACTTTTAATCAACATTCGGAAGCAATGAAAGAGTTGCTCAACCCAAAATGGGGCCAAGGCCTTCAACTAGAGACAGCTGGTGAATCAGGACGCACTCCTCTTCACGTAGCGAGCATAGACGGTTTTCTGGATGGTGCTTGTCAGTTGATGGATGCCGGCGCCAAATGCGACGCTATAACACTCAGCTCCAAGTCCACACCCCTGATATCTGCGAGCAGTTGGGGACACTTGGAGGTGGTCACTAAACTTCTGTCTAAAGGTGACCAAATAGCTGTGAACTCGAAAGATGCGGATGGGTCAACTGCTTTGCATTGTGCAACCATTAGTAACCACAACCAGATTGTTGGGCTTCTTCTGCAACATCACCATATCGATGTCAATATCCGAGATAAAGATGGACAGACGGTTCTACATATAGCAAGCAAACAGGGCAACGAAGAAATTGTCAAGTTGCTGCTGGAGAAGAAAGCGTTGGTGGATGAGAAAGATTACTCCGACATGACGGCGTTGCATCTCGCCAGCGGCGCTCGAGACGACGATCAAAGCCAACCCTTGGAGGTGGGCGATGGAAATTTCCAGTCTGGCTGTCATAACGCCGTAGTTCAGATATTGTTGAACAATGGGGCTCGTCCAGACATCAAGAACAAAGACGGTCAAACGGCTTTGCATCTTGCTGCAGCACGCGGCGACTCTGGCAGACTTAGATTCATTCTAAGATTCTTGGAGCAGGGGCAGAAGCAGGATGTCCTGTCAGCTCAAAACAACCAGGGCTGGACCGCACTCTGCTCAGCCTTTGAAGGGGACGATCGTGAGACTGCTATGAGAGCATTCTACGAGTCACAAGCGATCAAGACTGCTGACTTTGGGCAAAGCGACGAGCGGACTCGTGCGCTCGAATGGGCCGCAAGGCATTCAAAAACTCATGATATTGCAAAATGGATTTTCCAGAAAACCCCGACGGCAAGCCGGCCTCTAGAATGTGAAGAATTGAGTGCAATTGAGTGGGCAGCACATGAACAGCTTGCTCGAGTGCTCTTTATACTCATTGCCGCGTCTGACGCGACCACTGAGACCAAGCGCACGGTGAAGTCGGCTCTTGAACATGTGGAAAAGCTTCCAGTGCAACCACGGAACCTAGGCCCGGCAGAGAAACCGGAAAATAAGACGAAAGTTGATTCCAGCACAGTTTCACCCCAAGACGAGGAGAAGGCCCGGAAGAAGGGCAGCGGTAAGGATGAAATCAATTCCAAAGGGGAGAAAGCCGAACTAGGGCATAAAGATGCGAAAGGTCCTCCACCGAAAGACAAAGACTTGGAGACCATCAAGGACATCTTACGGGATCCCCCCTTTGCACAGATGCAACGTGACATGGACGAGTACGGTTTGCCAAAATTGGATAAAAGGCTTGGAGGCATCCCAAGAGAATTTGAGGCAACCGTCGTGCAATTTTTCAAAGGCAAGTCCAGTTCAGCTACGATCCAGAAACATTGCCAGCTCCAAGAGGTTGTTTATGACCAAGGACCCGCGATTATCATGGAAAAGCGAATCGAAAGTCTGAAGAAGCTCATTAAGAAAGATGATCGACTTTCGATTCCGGGCGTTGGCCAGAACTCGGACCTCGATGAAACATTTACATGGGTTCACTTACCATCTACAAATGTAAGTAGTGCCTTAATTCAACGCTCAGGCGGGCGTCGCTGACTTGAAATAGATGGTTTGGATGAAGGTGAGCATCTAGTGGTCGATTTTTACAATTGTACAAACGACAAAAGAATGACGATAGAGAACGGTATTTCTTACCAACATCATAGGACCTGCTGCAGAGAATTATGAAGGACGAAGGATACAAACCTCGCGACTACCAAGAAGTCAGCTCATTCTTTCGAGACAGTGGATTTGAGGTGCCGGATGGAACAAGTCCATCGAGAATCATGAGGCCGCGAACAGTGGTGAGGCAGACCGGAAAGACGAAGGAAACTTGTCACGAATGTGGCAGAAGAGCTACCAACAAGGCTGAAGATCCCAAAGAGGGCAGGAACAGGAAAGAAAAGGGAGATGGAGATAAAGGAGGAAGAAGTCAGGAGGACGAGGGTAAGTCTCCAGGGGACAATGAGCTCCAGGGAGAAAGGGCCGGAAAAGCAAAAGAGGAGAAAGGCTGTACGAACGGCCCGAACACGAAAGAGGAACATGATCCCGTAGCGGCATCAGCTATTTATGTGAGTTTCTACCATACTTACGTTAGTTTCTCGATTCTAAGCGACGATGCTAGATGCCTTATCTTTGCTTCTCAACTTACTGCCAACCTGACGTCAACTTGGATGGCTACAAGAAGTTTGAAGAAAAGCAGAAACAGTACGACAAGTTACTGAACGACTACAAGGGCTCGGTCATTCACGGATCACCGACCCTTGACGAGTGGTACTATCATTTCAGTGACGACAAGAAGCCGACCAACGACGAGGAGCCAAAGCGCATCAACGACGAGAAGCTCACTAACGACGAAAAGTCCACCGAGGATAAAATTCGCCGCAACAGAAACCAGGTGGTCACGAAGTTTTTACAACCAGATAGCAAAAGCTCCGATGAAAACAACAGGAGGAGTGAGAATAGACCATGCGTATTGCTACGAGTTAATCAGCTCTGGATCTGGACAATCGCGGACAGTAAGTTCGATACCAGCTAACTTCGCAACATAATGCTGAAGTTAGGGGTTTCCAGAATGGTTGATAACTGCTACCTCCTATCTGTTCGACGAAGATCACGACCCGCCGTTAGTGGAGGGAATTCTCGAGCAGCTGAAAAGACAAGCGGATTCCGGAGGGAGTGGATCCCAGCCAACCTCTGTAACTGATATGAGCAGACTGATTGTTGACTACTGTATCGGTTCGTATGAGAGGCTACCCAAGTCTGGAGAGTCATTGGTGCCTAAGTCTGAAAGGTCATTGATGTCTATCGGCAAGATATTCTCCCAGTACTTGAATCAAATCGTGGGTTGCATCTTTTAGCTGCAACATCTGATGACTGACAAGGTAATAGGGAAGAGCCGAGACGTCTCTGTTTGATGATTTTAAAAAGCGAACACAGAGCTTGCAGCAGCGAGAAAATGATATCAGCAAGAAAGATCCGACGGGAAAGAAATTCTCGCCAAAGGATTCACCTAGTGTGTCACCCGACAACATGATTAAAGAGACTATTAAGAATGCACAAGAACTGTTTTGCGACATCAAGGATGTCCGCGATGAGCTTAATATTCTGAAATCAGCCGCACAGTACCAATTGAGCGTTCAGAAAAGGCTGGCTAGCAATGAGGTAGAGAACGCAGACCTGGCGGCTGAATATGTTCTGGGTGATATCAAGGAGATGGAATCCGTTGCCGAGAGAATACAATCAGCCGTAAGTCTGTTCGTCGTGCTAATTCATGGCTGTACAGTTGCTAATTACTGGGGATTGAACAAGGTTAACACAACCCTCTCGCTCCAGCAAAGCGAGATCGCGAACCTTCAAGCTACTACAGCCACTAAACAAGGGAAAACAATCATGGCCTTTACGTTGGCCACAGTTCTTTTTGTAGGTCGCTCTATTTATGCCGATAATGATAATGCCGTCGCATGCTAAGAATCTTGCTCAGCTGCCTCTGTCGTTTCTCTCATCTCTATTCGCGTTGGATGTCGCCTCGTTCCAGCAAACTCCTGCTTGGGCTTTTCTTGTAATTTGTAAGATATGCGCATACTGAAATCGCGTGCAGAATCTCCGTTTGCTGACGATAGACCCTTAGTCTTTGTATCCATTGCGGTTTCTATAACTTTGGGAGTTGGTATCTACTGGCACAAGCTCGAAGAGCGAGTGTCTCTCTGGGTCAAACTGGACGACCAAGTACCACCTTTGGTCAAGCGCCTCGCCAAGACCAAGTCGTTGGCTTCGAAAGGCGATAATGGTGACAAAACCGAGAAGGAGGAGGAACCTGAAAGGGAAAGGGGAGATTCTTGGCCACCAAGCGAATCCTCGAAGACTAATGCACAACGTCCCCAACAGAGCTTTTACAATCGCTTCAGAGGTCATAGACAAAGATCACAACAAACCATTGTATGATAAATGGGGGTAGGATTGATACAACGACTGAAGACAGTTGTCGCACTAAAAGAGGGCAGTGCACGCTTATACTGACAGTGAATCCTGGTGATGCGTAGCCTATCAATAAAGGCGGCAGCTCTCCCAAGAGTCTACTCAACGAGGACCAAAACCCATTGACCTAAGGTACTTGCATCTCAAAGAATGTCGTTCAATCGAATGAGGCCACAGGGTCACTAGGTCGATCTGAAGGGAGTCATTGTTGATGAGAGTGCCACCATACCAAAGTATAAGAGATCGCCAGGATCACCCTCGGTATAGGCGGCGTGCGCTACTCTAGGATATCAACCGATGTGATACTGTATCACCGGTTTGTCCTCGAATAGTTTCGTCCAAGCCACGTGCAATTCTTTTAGTTCCGCAGTTGGCTTGAATACCCAACTCTAGGTGAAACCCAGCGAATCGTGACGTAGGCAACTGTTCAATCGCCGGTCCATCATCGCTCATTGTGGTGCAATTTGATATCATCATTGAAATGTGTCGGCGAAGCTTGTGGTTTGTCTGCGCTTTGTTAGTTGGGTCGTTGGCTGGGGAAGGGTACCTGGAGAAAGCTGTGAATACACATCGTTTTTGAAGTACCACTCCCCGACAGCTGTACAGTATTTAGTGGGTACATGTTGTACATAGGTAGACTAATCTGTAGGGCCCCCATGTTCTAAGCAAAACGCATCTGACGTATTTCCTCCAAGCAAGCAATTTCCGTCGCGTTATCCATCTCTTCCTCTTGAGGACATTGATCTCGTTTTCATCCGCCACAACTCTGCAATGGACTCAATATTCCCTACTGACGTGCGCGAATTCGATAGCGACGATCGCATATCCTTCTCCAGGCTCGACAATAAGTTCATTGCCGTGTATGACGATGGCACCGAGTACGAGTTCGACGCCGATGCAAAGCGATGGGTGCCTACGCAAGAGGAAACCTTTGAGCATGGCGCGGAACTCGCCGGTCCCGGAAGTCCAACTGAGGAAGAAGTGTCAAGAAAGCGAAAAAATGGAGCAGGGTCCGGATCCGATGTAAGCTCAGCCTTGTTTCCCATGTTGTATCACGTTGCGCGTGTTTGCGATCGTTTGCGATTCCTCTTGACGGAGACTACAAGAAGCTGACCGTTTCTTCAACACTTAGGCTACGGATATGTCGAAGCCAGCCCGCCCAAACAAGAAGCAAAAGGCGCCTCCGCAGCCAAAGCAGAACACGGCCGTCTACGTCACTGGTCTCCCCACTGATGCCACCGTCGAGGAGGTACACGATCTCTTTTCTCGCAAAGCCGGCGTGATCGCAGAGGAGATTGATAGTGGCGCGCCGCGTATCAAGCTGTATACAGACTCGGAAGGCAACTTCAAGGGTGACGCTCTCGTCGTCTTCTTCAAGCCACAAAGCGTCGACATGGCCATCATGCTACTGGATGACACCGACTTTCGATTTACGAGCAACGGCAATCAAGAAGGTAGAATACGAGTTCAAGCGGCCGACTCGAGCTACAAGAAGGTGAAGCACGACCAAGAGGACGCTGCAGGAAACGGCAAACCCGCCGCGGCCCAGGACCGACGATCGCAGCAAAACAATCGGGATCGACAAAAGATCATTAAGAAGACACAGAAACTCGATGCGAAACTGGCAGATTGGGACGACGATGAACCGCTCCCGGCACAGGGGGGAGGATCATCGAGGTGGGATAAGATGGTGATCCTACGACATATGTTTACGCTCGCGGAGCTCGAGGAGGACCCGGCGGCCCTGCTGGACATCAAGGAGGATATCCGCGAGGAGTGCGCCAAGCTGGGAACGGTGACAAACGTGGTCTTGTTTGACGAGGAGCCCGAGGGTATTGTGTCGGTCAAGTTCCAGGACGCCCAGTCTGCCTTGGCCTGCATCAACCTCATGCACGGGAGAAGCTTTGACGGCCGGACGGTAGAGGCATTCCTGGCCACTGGAAGTGAGCGTTTCAAGAAGTCAAAGAAAGACCAAGGCGGGGAAGACGAATAGGAGCGTCAAGATTACGCTGCGTCCAAGTTGATATGTATAATGAAACCCATATACCCATAGAACCAGAGCAGATCATCGCCAGCGAAAGATTCTCACCGTTGTCTATTGTTCAACGCCTGCGCAATTCACTTTGGTGACATTTTTAACTGGGTGCCATGCTTGAGTCTTGCCTTAGGTGGCCGGTGGGACAATGTCCATGTGCGCATGCTCGGCAACTGTGTACCAGATGGCAGCTTCAATGATGTTTGTAACCACTTCCAGCTCCTCGTAGTCTAGTGGTGAGCGATCCGAATGCGTAAGCAATGCATATACCGGGCTACGAAATGGACAAAGGACGGGGGCAGAATGGAGAAGTATCAGCTCACCTCGAGGAGCGTAGATCATGACAAAGTTGGGTGCCACGGGGCTTTTGAGAAACTGGCCTCTCCATGCTAAAGGATGTCTCTGGCCCCAGCCTTTGCGAAGGACCTCTCTGATATCGTTTGGATGCAGACACATGTGCATGGAATGATCTGAGTCGTGTACATGGAAGATCTCGCCCTGACAGTTGGTCTGCAAAGGGTGTCTCGCAAACAGTGCCAAGCCGTGCTTCTCAATACACGAGCGCTCGGTTCCAAATTTCTTGGGAGCTTTGTCGGCGAACTTTTCCATGGACCGTCGAAGCGTGCGGTAGCATGAATGGGAGCCGTGCTGGTCAAGCTGTCTCTGCGGAGCGATGCCAGCCACGATTGGGCGGGTGCCGGGGCGGTAAGGCAAGGGATTCTCCAATATGCCAGTAGAGACGAGGCACGAGGGGTCAGGATCGGGTGCAGTGAAGGGATCACGGAGGCACCAGAGACGGAGCCAGGCGATGCGCAGGTAGCCCTGGAAGGTAGCAGGTGTGCCGCCAGGTCCTAGGTTGATGAAGTTGCGATAATCATTATGGACGACGAGGGCAATTGGTACAAACCCTAGGAAGACCTCGGTTTGGTAGGGGCCAAGGAAATGGATAAAGAGGATCAGGGACAGCGTCGAGAGGAAGATGGCTGGGCCATTGAGAGTGATGGAGATGGGCTCCTGGCGAAGTGCCCACGAGTTGCGAAGCGACGCCTCAAGCTCAGTCTCGGGTCGGATATCAGGCGGCGGCAGTGGCGGGGAGACAAGAGTTTCGGCCGAAATGACTGAGACGGACATGACAAAGACGGCGGGTGGCTCAAGCAGATGGACGTAGCATCAGGGAAGCTATAAATATCGATATCATGCCTTGTAGCACGAGGTTGGAGAAGGGGGGGGGCTTGAATCTGGAGAGGTTGTTTGACGGGCAGCCCGAGCATTACTTGGGAGTCGAGTCTATTTAGCTGTTCTGGCCAGAAGTTGGAATCGCACAGAGAGCAAAGGCTGACGTCAGATCACGATCACAGGACGTTTCTCGCAGTGTGAAGCTTGACTGCATGAGAGAAGAGGGAGAGCAACTGGGCGACCCAATGGCTGTGCGGCAGTGGCTCGCCACTAGGAGAGTTCCGAGAACCGACAGCGAATCTTAGAATTGACACTTCACCCATTGGATCCCGCAGCTGTGCCTGGCTGCTGGTTCAGGAATGGGAGCGCATGACTGTACCACATGAGTGTGGACGCCATGACGTTGCGGTGAAGTTAACGCGGCACTGCGTTTTTGGTTGTCGCTGGTTGGACGATGGAGAGCGGGGGCTAGTTGGCGGAGAGGGGAACTCGGACAACCTCATTCGACGCCAAACAGCGAGGTTCCGAGGGGGGCTCGGGAAAGGACAGAGAGGCCGACGATATGTTGCTCTCTGCTAGATTACAGTAAGCAGCATCCCAAGTTTCCAACTGAAGCCGAGCTGCCGGGATCGCGGCAGCCAATCACGGGCTACCTACCCTGCATCGACTTGGCTCCGGGGCTACCGTTGACGAATTGTGACGAGGAGTAAGCTTATACGGGTGCAAGTAGATTGGATCTGCAGCCAGAAGCGTCTGGGTACCGGCAATTATTGAACCCTCGAAAAAGGTTATATGCCGCGCTCGGATCGTACCATCGGTGCGAATCAAGCGAGTCCATAGTTGCTCCATCCAAAGGGGTCTGTGAACACCAGCCATGATGCTATTGCATCAGCAATCCTCACAACAAGTCATATCTATCAAAGCATCAGCCTACACTCACACAAAACAGCATGGCAGTTACAAACAAAGTAATAAGGCGGAACTCAATTAGCAGCATCTTTCTGCCATCATGCCATCACCAATCAGCACCAGATCCCAAGACTGTTGTTGACCTGCACCCCTGCTTCCCCCCGCTTGTCGCTTGTCATGGCGTCTCCCACCCAGTCAACCACATCGGTTGCCCCGCGACCATCATGGATCTGCAACAAAACAAGCCACCAACTTGGGCATACAGCAAGCAGCCAGGATCCCTGAGCCAGGCGGCCTAACAACTCTATTGCGGACTGCTTCTGCATCTGGGTCCAGTTCTTTCCCACTACCAACCTCATCTTCAATACTGCAGTCGTCAAGGTCAGGTGGACTTCTACCCTTTACTCACCCAATCCTCATAGCGCCTGTCAGGTCAGTGGTCTGGCACGCAAGACGACACAAAACTGAGACAGCTGCGTTACAAGATAGATACTGTTAGGTGCAGTGCTTCGCTTCCCAAGGCGCACGACGACTGGAATGCAATTTGCTAACGACCTGTCAAGTGATTTAGCCCACAGTGACGTCCCATCATGGGGTGGCTATCCAACCTGCTGCCGTCACGCGAACCGCAGCTCCCGGTGTACGAAAAGGTCAAAACTCCAGTCGAGGAACACTACTCCAGCGACGAGGACGACTATTCCTCCGACGATGAGCACGAACCCTACTCGTCCGGCGCCTCGACGCCAGGCCCATCTTCGAGAAGCACCTCGGGCTCCGCAACCGGCCTGCTGACGGTGCCCAAAAAGCCTCTGCCGTTGAGGCGGCGGATATACCCCTACCGCATGCCCACTAGGGTCACACGCTATCTGGTCTGCGGTGTCGTAGGATTCATTGTGATCATGATCCTCACCCTGGTTCGCGCCCACCAGGCGGAGAACTGGAGGGTCGCCAATGGCAAGGTTCAGAGCAGGCCTCCGCCACCGCCAGTATGGGAAAAGTTCGATTTTCTGGAGAGATACTACGCCGGAGTCAGGTCGCTGGTTCCAGTGGAAAAGAACAAGCCAGAGTACCCTCGTCTCATGAACGAACTCCCATCTGTGCAAGAGACTTTGCCCCCAAAGGTCGAGGCCTCGACGACACCGAAACCGGATGAGAAGGAGGCAGAGCCCAAAATCAGCAAGAGAGCCGATCCCAAGTCTGATGACAAGAAGGAAGACAAATCCGATGATAAGAGCAAGGGCAAAAAGAAGCAGAAGCAGAAGCCTATGCCCAAAAGCCACGATTGGAACGAGTACACGAATAGAAATGAAGAGAAGGACATCAAAGAATGCTTTGTCGACAGAGACGACACCATCCGGGTCCCCCGACCTCACTACTTCCATGGTCGGCCTCAAGGATTCCCGGATCACATTGTTGGATCTTATGAGGTTCTGAACCTCCCAGAAGACATCTGCTTTGATCGCTTTGGCCGATTCGGCTCCTACGGCTTCGGCTATTCCCAGAGAACCGGCGGCCTTGGTGTCGGTGACCATGGCGAGTTTGAGGGATCCGAGGCCGTGTGGGAGAAGACGCCCCGTGTCGACTATCGCAAGGTCAACTGGGCCGAAGCTCAGCGACGATGCTACGATGCCAACGCTGGCCGCTACAAGGAGCTTCCACCCAAGACGCCCACGCCTCACGGATTTTACATTCATGACGCCAATGTCACCAAGACTGCCCCGAAGACGGCTGTAATTGAAGCCCGTGGCAACCCTGAGACGACGGCTGTATCCCACAACGAGACATCCGACCACGGAGCTGCCAAGTCCGCCGATGGCGAGAAGGCGGCCAAGGACAAGAGCAAGGCCGTTGCTGGAAAGAAGTCGAGGACCGCCGTCGTTGTTCGCTGCTGGGATGAGTACTCTTTCCGGCAGGATGACATTGCCAACCTACGTGCCCTTATCACTGAGCTGGCTCTCGGATCTGGAGGCCGCTACGATGTTCATTTGCTGGTCCAAGTGAAGAACGACGCAGACCATCCGGTCTGGGCAGACGATGAGGTTTACCGCCAAAGGATCCATGATGTGGTTCCCGAAGAGTTCCGCGGCCTCGTGACGCTCTGGACGGAGACGCAGATGCTCGCATTGTACCAAGGCATCCACGACCTGTTCAGCCGCGGGCCCGATCTGCCGGTGCACGGCGTCTATCGCGGACTCTCCATGGCGATGCAGTACTTTGCATACATGCACCCCGAGTACGACTTCTTCTGGCAGTGGGAGATGGATGTGCGCTACACCGGCCACTACTACGACCTGTTTACCAAGCTCGAGGACTTTGCCAAGGCACAGCCTCGCAAGGGACTCTGGGAGCGCAACGCGCGCTTCTACTTCCCCAGCGTTCACGGCTCATGGGACGACTTCTCCCAGATGGCGCGCGTGCAGAGCGAAATGGGCACCGTAGGACCCGACAATGTGTGGAAGAGCATTCCAGGCATGGAGAACAAGGCGGCCGACAAGCTGACCAAGGCCGAGCGGACCGTCTGGGGCCCTCTGCGATCCCAAGACGACAAGGACTGGTTCCAGCCTGGCGATGATCCCACTGCACCGGTGTCGTACGAGCAGGACCGCTACAAATGGGGCGTAGGAGAAGAGGCCGACTACATCTCGCTCAACCCCATCTTTGACCCCGAGGGCACGACCTGGGGCCTGCGCGACGACATTACCGGCTTCAACACCAGCGCCGGGAGCCCGCCGCGAAGAGCCAACATCATCACGACGTCGCGCATGTCCCGGCGGCTGCTCATGACGATGCACCGCATGACGGCGCTCAAGAAGCAGTTTGCCTTCCCTGAGATGTGGCCGGCGACGGTCGCGCTGCAGCACGGCTTCAAGGCCGTCTTTGCGCCGCACCCCGTCTTTGTCGACCGCGCGTGGCCGCTCGAGTACATGACGCAGGTGTACAACGCCGGCAGGGACGGCGCCAGCGGCGGCTCGCGGACGAGCATCTTTGGCGAGCGCGAGCACAACATGCACGGCCTCTCGTGGTTCTACAACTCGGGCTTTGCGCCCAACCTGTACCGCCGCTGGATGGGGCTCAAGGTCAACAACGACGGCGGCGACGCCTTTGAGATGGTCGAGGACCACAGCAAGCAGGGCGGCGGCGTTGGGAACATGCGCGGTGGCGAGGGCCGCATGTGTCTGCCGCCGATGTTGCTGCATCCCATCAAGGATGTCGAGCTGCCCGTCGAGGCGCCGCCCAAGGAGGCGGAGACGGAGATTCCCGAGTCGGACCCTTCTGCGTGAGCGTCAACGTGATCATGTCTACTATGCCTGGATGTCTTTTGTATCTTGGAAGCCGACGGCGTTATAGAGGGAGCCCATCTTTTGGTACTAGGATTGTTGTTTTTGTAATCTTCACCCGCAAACGACGAACATAACGCGGCATCATCATGTTATGCTTGAGCGCTTTTGCATCTCTAATTAGACGAATCATGCTTTATGGAGCACAAACTGCCTCTCGGATCTTGGTGATATAAACCTTCTTGTCACCGTTGTATATGGACCGTGACCTTTACATGTACGGCATTCTGGGCAGTCCTCGCAAATTATGATCGCTCTGTTTTCGTACAGTCTTTCCGTTACATACGTGCATAAAACAAGCCTTCCTGTGCCTTGCCTCGACACCACGCAGGATCAGGCCCAGGCCTCCAAGTTGCGCCGGCTCACTCCTCGCAATGGTTGGTGAGTGTGTGAGACTGAACATTTTGTACATGTCTCCAATAGCGCGGTAACAACAGTTCTCCTCTGGTGGCACAAATGGTTGATACCATTCCCTCGACTTTCTTTTGATAGCTCTATCCCCTTGCTTCCGCAGGCCTCTTAGACGACACGCTTCACCTCGAAGAAGCGTCGCAGCCACCAGACCTGGAAGAGTGACTCGCCAATAACGATGCCAATGACAAACATGTTCCACCACTTGACTCGACCGTTGGTGCTCTCGGCAGTGTTGCGGTGGGTGCGCTCGCGAATAACAATGTACTCCTGCTCGTCCTTGACCTGCTCGAGGAGTTCGGTAAGGCGCTTGACTATGGCGGGAGGAGAGAGAATCAGTATACATGCTAGCAGCAGGAGAAGCCCGCTATCCCAGCTCAGTCGAGCGACGACGCGGAAACATACCTTCGCGCTCAAGAGGATCGGCAGGCACGTCAGCCTCGCTAACGTAGACGATGCCGTGGACATTGAAGGAAACCTCCTTGGTGTTGGCGCCCCAGTGCTCGTTGCCAAAGCAGTAGGTGTACTTTCCGTCGTGCTTGGCCGTGAATGAATAGTCGCCGTTGGAGACGGTCTTTTCGTTGACTTCGTAGGCGCCAACGGGGTTGGAGATCTAAACAGTCCATCCAGGGTCAGAATGTGTCGCTTCTCCTTGCAGCTCTACTCTCAAGACTCCGAAGACAACGTACCCAGAAGTCAATGTCGAGGTTGCCTGCGCTTCCGAACTCGCGGTCGCCGACCTGGAAGGTAACCGTCATGGTGTCGTCCTTGTGCAGAGCCTCGTTGAAGCACTCGCGGCCATGGGCGGGCAGCACAATGTTGTGGGCGGCAGCCGCCTGGAAGACGGCGGCGGCGAGGAGAGCCCTCGCGGCAGTGAGGAGATGCATGGCTCGAGAAGATGGACGGGGCTGGACTACGGGCGGGAGAGGGTTGCGAGATTGTGTCTGCCGGGCTGCTGTGTGTTGTGTTGCCGTGTTTCTCGGGTTCGTCGTAGATCGTGGCACTGTGGACAGCTCGGATCGCTCTCGCGACTACAGATTGCTCCGTAATTGACACCTATCTCCAACCAAGCCAAGGGCGAGGGAGCAATAGCCTACCTACGGTAGGTAGGTACCTAGGTACCTGTGTACTTGGCAGCAGCAGCACAAGCCACATTCCAAGCTCCAGCCACAGCCACGGTTTATCCGAGCGAGGGCGACGGTTGATTAAAGTACCTTAAGGTAAAGTGGGTTCCGATCAGAAAAGGACAGAGTGGACAGCACGACAAGCCCAGGTAAGGGGCTGGTGGAGAGCTGGTGGGGGGGCTGGAGATGTGGCTTACGCTGCTTCAGCAGCTGGGAGAGTACGGCCACGATACCAACTACGCGGGCGATTGCGCGGCAGAAGCACGTGGAGCCGGAGGGATGAGGCTGGTTCCTCGGCCGTACTGTACGTACTGTACGTGGTGTACTGCGCTGGCCCTGTTTTGCACCGCAGCCCTTCAGGGGGATAGGATGGGATGGGACGGACCAACAACTGCTATGTAGGGATTACTGTACGGAGTATGGATTCTGGATTCTGGATTCTGGCTGGATGGAAGGATGGCTGTTTATTAGCCACCTCATCGGGAAGTGATAGCGCCATCGGCCCCTGGTACCTCGCAGAGACCTACCGTTGGCACCCATTGAGTTTGCAGCGCGGTAGCCTTGCGGTACCTCCCTTGACACTGCCTTGCTGCCACTAACATTTTAGCAGCCCCCCGAAAATCACAGCAGCAGCCCCAGCCCGTGCAGGCCCCCATTTCTCACCCCTCCGCCTCCCGACTCTCAGCGTTCGACTCGTTCGTTCTTCCACTACAACTACACCGACTCCCGACAACACGACGGCGCCGTTTCTTCAGCACCTTCAGACGAGTGAGTAAACCCCCTTCTGCCCGTTCTTCGTGATACTCGCCCTCTCCTCTCGATGCCCTGCCCCTTGCCTACTCGCTGCCCGCGCGCCCATTCCTGGCCACCTCCGGGGGGAACAGATGACGAGATTCTTTTGGCTGGGCCAGGCTTAGGCTTGGGCTCGCCTGCTGATGGCCTGCCTCCCTGCATGCTGCTGCGTCGACGACTGCCTGCTGCTGGTGCTGGCATCATCATGTGCCCGTGTTGCTGTCATCATCTGGCTACAACATGACGGCCCTGTTTGCGAGATCGGCCACGTTGCTGCGACAGCCTCCGTCGGATGCCCTTGCGCTGCCTCGCTAGCAACATCAAAGGTGTCCTTTCGCGATGCCCGTCTACATAGCAGAAGCCGCCGCCCGCCTCCAGCCATCTCCTGCCATTTCCTGTCTCGAATGCGCCGTCAGCAGTTGGTCCCTCTTCCAACTCGGTATAGCAATCTGGCCCCTTGTCGACATACAAAAGTGGCCTCGTTGATGGTCTCGTGTCATAACATTGGCTCGCGTCATCCTTTGACAACCTAGCTAGTTGCTCGCTAACCACGCTTCAATCCAAACAGGTCTTCACTTCATCTCCCTCTAAGCGCTCTCTCAGGCCTCGTCGCCGTATACCGCAAACATGGGTCTCGCCTTTTCCAAGATTTTCGACCGGCTATGGGGGAAGAAGGAGATGCGAATTTTGATGGTTGGTCTTGATGCCGCCGGTAAAACCACCATCCTCTACAAGCTCAAGCTTGGTGAAATTGTCACCACCATCCCCACCATCGGTACGTTTTCCTCCCCTTGTACGCGCTTCTTACGCTCCATCGCTGACACCCCCTTCAAGGCTTCAACGTCGAGACCGTCGAGTACAAGAACATTCAGTTCACCGTGTGGGATGTCGGAGGTCAGGACAAGATCCGTCCTCTGTGGAGGCACTACTTCCAGAACACTCAGGGCATCATCTTCGTCGTCGACAGCAACGATCGCGACCGTATTGTTGAGGCCCGAGAGGAACTCCAGCGCATGCTCAACGAGGATGAGCTGCGCGACGCCATTCTCCTTGTTTTCGCCAACAAGCAGGATCTTCCCGTACGTCACCAACCCCGATCCCTCCGCACAAGAACAATCCTTGATCCTTTCCGGCTATCACGGCCCCGGCGGGCCCCGGCGGGCCAATTTATCTGCCCAACTTCCCAAAGCTCATGCTATGCTACCCCAACATCTTATTATTGCACCGCAATCATAAACTGACCAATCATCTCTGCTAGAACGCCATGAACGCCGCCGAGATCACAGACAAGCTTGGTCTTCACAGCTTGAGACAACGCGCTTGGGTACGTTTTCCTCTACTCCACTTTCTCCCTGCCCCTCGTAATCGGCCTGCTAATTTTCTCACCCCAATCACAGTACATCCAGTCCACCTGCGCCACGTCCGGTGACGGTCTGTACGAGGGTCTCGAGTGGCTCGCCAACACCCTCCGCAAGGCTGGGCACAACTAGATGACTGGAGAGGAAACTCTTCACTAAACCCCGCCTTTTCCCTCCTACTATTTGCCGCATACTGTCACATGGCTTTTCCCGAACGAGTTTTCGATTGTAATTCGCAAAGTTACTGGTCAGCCAATCGAAAAATGAATCATTGAACCATGTCCCGTCTCTTTTTACAGCTCCGCTTCACACTCACGCGCTTTCGTTCCCTCTCTCTCTTCACACAGTGGTGCGTTTTGTGACCCCGGCCATGCTTCTACGAGCTCGCTAGGTCGCCAATTGTGCACGTGTTTTAGTTTCTCTCTGGAAGGAAAAGTTGGGCGATGGCGGAGGCGTCTTTGGGGAACCCGGGATATATGTACAGTCAAGTCGGATGTCGATTCTTTGAAGAGAGATATTGCATTCCAACATCTGTGTACTCTGGTTTCCATTTACACATTCTCTTCCGTCTCTTTTCCCCCCTTTTCTTCTTCTCTAGAGGGCTTGCGCAGCCGTAGGGGTTTCGTGGTTAACTGATCTCGTGACGTGAGGGTAGCGGATTTTCTGATGATTTAACGTAGCGACCTTTTCTCACCATAGTCGTTAGAGAGATTGATAAGAACTAAGTTGCATATTATTTAAAAGAGTATGGTGTGGTATCGTTACGGTACAGGAGCACTTCGCTATTACAGTTTGGTGCTGGGGATGGGGGACGATCTAGCTAGTACGGAACACATATATAGTACAGAGACATGACACATTAACTCATTGAGCCGCAGTCCGGGTCAAGCATCAGGCTGCGACAGGAACTGGCGTGACCTCAAGCCCACTGTTGTCCTCTCGAATCTTCACCTCGGCCGTCTGGCCCATCTTCAGCTGACCCTTGATGATCTGGTCCGCCAAGCCGTTGCCGATCTCGTTGGTAATGAGTCTGTTGAGGGGCCGGGCGCCAAACTTGGGCTCGTACCCGCGCTCGGCGAGCCAGTCCTTGACCGTGTCGGAAACAGACAGCGTGATGCGGCGGTCGTCGAGGCGCTGCTGCAGCTCCTTGAGTCGGATGTCGACAATGTCACGGATGGCACCCAAGGCGAGGCGCTTGAAGACGATGAATGAGTCGATTCGGTTGAGGAACTCGGGTGGGTAGGCTTCTGCGACCACGTCCATGACAGCCTTGCGGACGGATGGGTCGATCTCACCGTCTGGTGTCTCCTTGTATGGGTGAAGGTGGTTTTGTCCAACGAGAATGTCGGCGCCCAAGTTTGACGTGAGCACGATGATTGTATTCTTGAAGTCAACCTTGTGGCCCTGGGCATCGGTGAGGTAACCCTCGTCCAGGACCTGAAGCAGAAGGGCCGAGATGTCGCGGTGCGCCTTCTCAAACTCGTCAAACAAGAGGACGGCGTAGGGCTTGCGCCGAACGGCCTCGGTCAGCTGGCCGGCATCTTCATAGCCAACGTAGCCGGAGGGTGCGCCAATGAGGCGAGATATGGTGTGCTTCTCCTGAAACTCGGACATGTCGAAGCGCACCACTGCAGACTCGGTTGAGAAGAGGAAGCCGGCAAGCTTCTTGCAGAGCTCCGTCTTGCCAACACCCGTAGGGCCAAGGAAGAAGAAGGAGGCCAGCGGGCGGTTCTCGCCGCTCAGACCAGCCCGTTGGAGGCGGACCGCGTTCGATACGGCCTTGATGGCCTCGTCTTGGCCCTTGACGGCCTCACCAAGGCTGTCCTCCATGTGCACCAGCTTCTCGATGTGCCCGGAGGTGAGCTTGGAGACGGGGATGCCTGTGATGCGGGACACGACGTTGGCGATGTCGTCGGCGTTTACAGAATCGTGAATTAGGACATCATCAGCGTTGCTGGGTTCCTTGGGCTCGCCCTCCTTGGGGAGCTTCTGCTCCAAAGAGGGGATGACGCCGAACCGGAGCTCCGAGGCACGGCCAAAGTTGCCCTCGCGCTGCGCCTGCTCTAGTTCAAACTTTGCCTTGTCAAGGTCCTCCTGGACTCTCTTGACCGACTCGATCTCGGCCCTCTCTTTTTCCCATCGCGAGTTTAGCTCGTTGAGCTCTTCGTTGCAGCGTTGGAGATCCTTCTCGAGCTTGTCTCGCCGCTCCTTGCTGGCGACATCGTTCTCCTTGCGTAGACTCTCCAGCTCAATCTGGATGGTCATGACCTTGTGGTCGAGGCGCATAATGTCTTCCGGCTTCGACTCGTGCTGCAGTTTTAGGTGGCTGGCAGCTTCGTCCATCAGGTCAATGGCCTTGTCAGGAAGGAAGCGGTCGGTGATGTAGCGATTGGACAGGGATGCGGCAGCAACCAGAGCACCGTCGGTGATTCGGACACCGTGGTGAACCTCATACTTGTCTTTGATACCTCGAAGAATGCTGATGGTGTCTTCGACGGTGGGCTCATTGACGAGGATGGGTTGGAAGCGTCTGGCCAGAGCAACGTCCTTCTCAATCAATCGGTACTCGTTGAGCGTGGTAGCACCGCAGCATTGTAAATCACCACGGGCCAGGGCTGGCTTTAATAGATTGGAGGCGTCAATGGATCCCTCGGCCTTTCCTAGACCGAGGAGTGTATGCAGCTCGTCGATGAAGAGTATCACCTCGCCCTCTGCCTTTTGCACCTCGTCCAAGACCTTCTTCAGCCTCTCCTCAAAATCGCCCCGGAACTTGGCACCTGCAATGAGGGATCCGAGATCCAGACTGATGACTCTCTTGTTCTTGATACTCTCTGGGACATCACCGCGGACAATGCGCAGCGCCAGACCCTCGAGGATTGCCGTCTTGCCGGTTCCAGCATTGCCGATGAGGACCGGGTTGTTCTTTGTACGTCGGGACAGGATTTGAATAGTTCGCTGAATCTCAGAGTCTCTGCCAATCACGGGATCCAGCTTGCCATCTCGCGCTCTCGCGGTCAAGTCGACTCCAAATTGTTCCAGGGCTGGCTTCTCCTCTTCGCCACCCATGTTCATCCGGTGAGTTCCACCAGGAGGATGAGGACGTCCATTGGCATATGTGCGAATGGCGAGGGTCGGGAGCAACCTTAGCGACGTCGGCCGCGATGCGGGTGTGGACAGCACGCGTGTAAGTGGCTGAAGGGTGCGTGATCGGCTGGAAGCGGCAGCTAATCGCTGGGCAGCGGTTACCGCTTGCTTGCGCGCCTGCATGTTCAACATGGCGGCAGTATATACAATCAAACCGAGTAGATATTACAAAGGGAAAGTCGCGAGAGGGGCTTCAAGGGGGGGCCAAGTCCATTAAATCATGCTGTTGCCGGGTTTGAAAGGCCGTCGTGTTCTACGTTTTGCTGGGAGTTTCGCCGAGGATCATGACGACAGGAGCACTTTCTGGTACTTTCCGGCGGCTCTGGAACGAGCGCAAGTTGCTTATCTTATCTTCACGTGCATATAGCCCCATGTCCGACCCACGGTGGTCGGCACCGATTCGTCCCGCTTCCTGATACGGCTAGCCCCAGAGGGTTCACATTTTGCTTCCCACAAACTCGCTAGCGGCTTTCACAAAGAATTCCAACATTTCGGGCCAGCACGATCACCAAAGCGTCTTCCTCCTTACTTCACCAACCAGTACATCACCCCCAGGAGAGTCACCATGTCGGCGAAGCCCACGACCAAGACGTTCGGGAAGTCCACCCGGGAGGTTCCCTCTCCCACGGAGAAGGCCAAGAAGTGGTACCCTGCCGACGATGATTCCGAGGTCAAGAAGGTGAGTCTTCAATCATGCCTTGCACCACTCCCATGATCGGTCATTGGAGCCCTGGGTTCGGGCTTGGGGACTCGCACGAGAAGGAGGAGGCAGATTCGCAGCGGTTTGCGCGCCCGAGATGGGCTTGACCTGGCTTGCAGGCTCGAAAGCAGCCTCCCCCGAGTTCGAACACAAGATACACAATCCACACTCCCGAAAGATCGATATCGCAAACACATACACATTCGCTTCCACATCCCAACCACCAGACACACCAGTCAATTCAAAAGGCCCCGGCGTGCGCTAACAGATCGAAATCATAGGTCCGCAAGGCCGTCCGATCTTGGACTCCCCGCAAGACCCTCCAGCCCGGTACCGTCCTCATCCTCCTCGCTGGTCGCTTCCGCGGCAAGCGCGTCGTTCTCCTGAAGTCGCTCGACCAGGGTGTCCTCCTCGTCACCGGCCCCTTCAAGATCAACGGTGTCCCCCTCCGAAGGGTCAACTCGCGATACGTCATCGCCACCTCCTACAAGGTCGACATCTCCGGTCTGGACGAGAAGAAGATCGAGGAGATCTCTCAGCCCAAGTACTTCACCGCCGAGAAGTCCAAGGACAAGGCTGGTGAGGAGGCCTTCTTCAAGCAGGGAGAGAAGCCCCAGGTATGAAAAGATTTCCTTTTCCCTCGGCAATCCGCCTCTGGCGAGAATTGTCAAATTTGTGCGTTGGTTTGGAGGCTAACGAGCGGGGTTCTACAGAAGAAGGAGATCAGCAGCAGCCGCGCTGCCGACCAGAAGGCCATTGACAAGGCCCTGATCGCCAACATCAAGAAGGTCGACCTGCTCGCCAGCTACCTCGCCAGCTCCTTCAGCTTGCGAAAGGGTGACAAGCCCCACGAGATGGCTTGGTAAAATGGGCAAATCTTGTGCCGGGGCGGTGGAGTACCGGGGATTGCGACGACGGGTTGTAGAACGGGAAGGGTCTCCGAAATGGGCTGGTTTAGCCATTTGCATTTGGAAGTCGACGGCATCGGTCACATTTTGGCGTCTGTAATAAGGTTTTACAGTCAAAAAAACAAAACGAGCATACAACAATCAATGAGGCTTCCGGTGAGAGGCTCTGATGACGATACACGTGCGCGCACCAAGCATTCGGAGGGACTGGTCTACCTTTGCCGAATACAATCTATCGTTCAGCCTACCGTGCAATTATAAATACGGGCCATGAATCAACCATCTAGACTATTAGCAAGCGTGATGTGACAATCAGTGTCTTGTAGACTATCCAGTATTCTACGTTACTGGGACGCTACATACAGTCTTCTATTTTACACTCATGGGTGAAACCGTGCGGCATATTCAAGTACCACACATCGGCTTATCCTCACACTCTATAGGCGTCTATCCGCCCAACTCTCGATTATGCCTGACAGAGAGGCCTCGTAGTGCTTGATGGAGACCTTACCAGTTGCCTCGTCGAGATAGGTGTTGGCCTGGACAAACACCTTGCGAGGCTGCTTGTTCGCCAAGACGACATTGCGCACCTTTGTGCCCCAGAAGTCGGGGTCAACAGTCGTCATGTGTACGTAGAAGTCAGTTCCGGTCTTCACGTCGGCGGTAGACTTGTAGATGTGAAGCTTCTGGAGGTACTGTGCCACAGCTATACAGGGTGTGAGTAGGGTATGTGGTAGGGGCGGGGCAGCGTCAACGTACCATCACGGCCAGCAGTGAGAATCTTGGAGCGATCCAGCTTGATAGTTAGGTCTGAAAGATCATCCTTTGTGTAATCCAGCTTGCAAAAGTTATCCTCAGCCTCGAGGAAGCACTTGAGGATCGAGAAACGGGCCTGACTATGAGCCTGACCCCACTTCTGGCTCTTGGGATCCCACATTTCCAGTGAGGCCAACCCGGCACGAGCCATGGATAGATACGAGGCGTAGAGCACATCACCAGCCTCGTTGCTCATGTTCTCGGTACCATCGCCGAAGCCGAAGATCTTCAACACAGGGAACTCACAGCTCAGGTGCATGGCAACCAACTCGGCACGGCATTCCTCGTATGAAGCAGCAATGGGGCCGAAAACGGAACCCCAGGTCTGCCCAGGCTTGTACCAAGTGGTGATTGGCTTCTTAGTGACGGGGCTAACGGGCGGGTTTTCCTTGTCGAAGTTGAAGACCCCGGTGGAGGTTTCCTGCAGAAGCTTACCACAACCGTGACCTAAGAGAGTCAGATGGTGATTTGCAGGCCCGTTGAGATACTACGTACCAGTCAACTCATGAAGGCCAACCTGGACCTCGAAAGAGGCATCGCGTTGCTTCTTGTAGACCTCCAGGTCCTCGTCGCGGATAAAGGGGATCTTCTCGTCGGGCGCTTTAGCACTCAAGACGTTTCCAAGTGAGACATTCTTGAAGCCTTCAGTTTGTCGAATGTCGTCGTAGTTGGGGCTGGTTTGGGGAAAGACATTAGCATTGGACTACTGCCGTGCTACTTATTACAGCCGGAACTCACATGTTAATGCCAGCAGGAATACCGGATCCTTTACAATAGCGAGTTAGCCCTCTCGTTCAGAAACTTTGTCGGATTGACTTACCTGCAAAAGTGAGAACTTCCAAGGAAGTGAAGTCAGGAGAAAGGAACTTGTCTTTCTCAAACTCCTCGCCCCAGGGCAGCAGGGGAATGAGCTTTGGGGCAGCCGCAACGAGCTCGCCGAAGGCACGAGTGCGTTCCACTACAAAGCGTCAGGACAATGAGATTATTCCTCTTCAGATACAGAATGGCTTACGGTTGACCACTGTATAACTCATTAGCAAGTGTGTGACATGGATAGGGGTTAAGAATGTGACTAACTGGAGGCAAAGCCTTCCCACTCGCCACGAATGCCAGCAGGGTCACGGTAGGTCTCGATGAAACCAATGTTAGACTCAACCATAGGGCCCTTGTCCTTGATCCAGAACCTTTGGCTGTCCTTGAAATCAAGGAGCGAACCGTTCTCGAATGACTTGGCATACGCGTCATGCATTTTCTTCTCAGTGTCGTTGTCGGCGTTGGCGGCGGCCTGCTTGATGTACTTGGTGATGTTCTTCATTTCCTCGGCGTAGTCACCATAAGTGAGCTTGATGGTCTTGCCCTTGAGCGGGCCGTCCTCAATACTGAATTTCGTCTCCTTGCCAATGTCGCCACCCTCGGGAGGGATGTCGGTGATGGCTGAGGCAATCAGAATCTCAAAGGTTCCGTCGGAATGCTTTCGAAGTCGAGTGTTCTCAGGGAGAAGACCCTTGCTCTCCATCCAGTCAGACACAGCCTTAATTTCGGGCTTGGTGATGTTTTGGGAGTCCGGGTAGTAAGTGGTCATGTGCCCATCATCGGGGTAGCCCAAGTGCATAATGGCAGAGTTGGGGGCACTGAAGATGGCGCCCTGGGTGGCCTCGTAGAACTTGGCGGCTTCGGGAGACGTCGCGGCCAAGGCAGCTACACTCTTCTCGCTGCATCTAGGAATGAACTTGGAATCACCGAAGCTCTTGTAGTTGCCGCTGTTTCCGAGGAACATGGCAGCGTACTGGAGGAAGAGGGTGGCTTCCTCCTCCTCCACGCCAGCCTTCTTGGCAAGAGAGTTCCAGTCACCACCAGCAGTCTTGTGAAGAGCCAAGATCAAATCATAGATGGGCTCAGACTCGGGCGAGAGCTGGCGGAGGACAATCCTCGTACCCGCAAAAGCAGCTCTTTGAAAGTGGTCAGTTACACCAGTCGTACGACAGGCCAGAATCATGGAGAAAGGACATCGCTTACTTGCTGATAAAGTGAGCATATCGCTTCTGCTGGTCGGTGAGGGCCTCAAAGTGCTTCTCAATCTCAAGCCTGACAACCGAGGGCGGCTGGTCGGCGAGATAGTGGACCAGCTCGTTGGAGTTCATGGTGATGGTGGACGAAAATCTCTGTTGTCGAGCGAGCTTTGTAAAGCGAGGAACTGGGCGGCGAGAGGGAATGGAGGGTTTGAAGGCTGCTATTCTCAGAGAAGGCAGTCTTCGAAGAATGAAAGACGGTGAGAATGGAGGAGGCATTGGAACCCAAGTGAGATCACTGTGGCTAATGGATCTTGGGTCACAAAGGCAGCTGCCAAACGCGTGCAGCAAGCGTCACAGCGCGGGGAACGTGGTGGGCACTTGCCTTACATGCCTATCGCGGTTAGTTTATGGTGTCTGTTCGTTCCAGTGCATGACAGAGCATATGAGCGTAAACTGCTTCATGAGCACAGATATTCCTTCGATGGGATGTGTTAGAAGAGAGGAGGCAATGTTCCCGCCATTCATTTGGCTGCAAATGCTCAGCTTTTTGCATGCAAATGTTCAGACTTCCACAACTCTGTGCGATAACCTGGTACCAACTTGGCTGGAGAGTGCGTGGGAGCTTTAGTCAGCCGCATGAGCTGTTTCCCTCTTATGGAAAGCTCGGCATAGTCTGAGCCACTCAATGAGGGGCAACGACTTGGAGTGGCTGGTTGGGGCTGGATATCAGGCGATATTCGAACGGAGGATTCCTTCTATCGCAACGAAAGAAGAAGGTGATGGAAGGCACTTTTGTTCCTAGCTCAGGTTTACACATGAGTCACCTTGAAAGGAACGGCTCAATCGAAGATGCTATCTATGGGAGATGACCAATGCCATTTGAAATGCCCAGCTGGACACTTGACTGCTCGTTGCACAGGCGGGCCGTTTCCTAGCTTCAGCCATTTCTCTACGTTAGCTTTGGGTTAAGACACATTAAGCGGGAACCTACTTTATGCTGAAGAGATGGTTGAATGAAGAGCCTGTATTTGGGACTCTGACGCGAACAACATATCATGTATAAGGACCAAACAAACACTACCATCGTCAATGTAGGCATAAAGCCAGTTCCGTGTCTTGATGGTTATCGTTGGTTGTAGTTGACATTCAAATACTGCGTCCTGGCCTTGCCTGGATTGAAGAGCTGCAGTGTTGTGTTTGCCAACCTGGTGCCTGGAGCAGGTGAACTACAATACTAGGTACATACGTCATACCGGCAGACGGCAGAACTTCAGAAATTGCCCACGTGAGCAGTATAGCGATGTGATAGCAAGGGTACCTATGCATAGTACTTCATTGGTCGTCTGGGTCTGGAACTTGGTGAGAATGAGACGCTCAACCGCTGTGCATGGGTAGTGAGTGACGTTGCTGGGATCAGGACAAGGAGGGGTTTGCCCAGCTCGCGTGAACTTGGATCGCGACAACTGGGGACATTGGGGCCGCAAAATGCACGGATGCCTGGTAAAAGCCCAACACAGGCACTCCATATCTCCTTTGTGGAGGTAATTGTGTGGAGGAGGAGTGTGATGTGCTTGAGAGCGGGCCTTGCCGAAGTGACAACCACCATTTTGCTTTGCACTGGCTTTCCGCCTGGAGATGGGAACCCAGTATGCTGGTACTCTTGTGGTGGCTTGAATTGGCTCTTTGTAGGCTCTTTTCTTACGTATACGCCCGTTTTCTACTATTTATTAATCAGATCTTGTTTGCTTGTCGGTCTGCGCTCGTCGTCACCACAGAATGAGCTCGGCTGAAATTGAATCTAAACTTTTGGTGGGTTCTCCCGGAGGCGGAGACTCCGCTGGCCTGGCAAGCCTGGCGGCCTGGATGGGTTGGGTGGAGGAGACCCCCCACGCTGGTGAAGCGCGCTTATTCCGTACTCCATACTGGCTGTAAAGTCGATTGCTTGTATCTTGTTGGGCCCTTGGATTGCTTGCTGAGGTAGCATTGGGAGGGGTTTCCCGGAATATCCTTACCAACAAGTAATGACGGGAACGTCCAAAGTGGATGAGCCTCAAGCCCAATGCAACGACTTAGGTTGTTGGAGGACGGGTCGCATGCATGGGACTTGTTGTAATTACTGGTGCTCGCTGGCAGCCAAAATGAAATGGCCATTGGTACGAGGTCCGGTACAGTACAGTACATTGTAAGTTCACTGACTGAGCGCTTATCTGGAAAGGGATGTCGCCGGCGTCGGCTGTCCCAAACAAGATAAGCGCCAAATCATCTCTCTCCAAAGCCACGGATGATGGAACACGCAGGTGCGTTTCAAGAACAATTACCATACATACGTAGGTACCTACTACTACTACGTAGTAGTAAGTGCATCATGTGCATCCAAGTGCTTTGGGTGCAGTGAGAGAGGGATATATCCGGGCGGCCGAAGTTGATGTCACGGAGGCTTTGCATGGTAATTCATGTACGGATTATGGCTTGTACATACATGGTACACTGGGCTGCAGGCTGATCGACCCAAGAGTCTAGAGGCCCCTACCCTAGTCCGTACAGTACGGGCTCTGTTCCAGAAGCAAGTCATTTTCGGTCCCGAGCCCTGCATAGTATGTAAGACCTAGATTAGCCGTCGAACCTGTTTTGCTGCCGTTCCAGGCGTCACACCGGTTATTCTTTGCCCATGGTGCCATTCGAGGGTGGCCGACCGATGTGCTGTATAATTCTGTATGTCGCTCATTGGGGATTGAGTCGAGGTTTCGGGGTCGCCAGTAAACCCACCCCCAACAACAGACTATCTATTTGTGATGTGATACTGATACTGTCATCGTGCAGAACACACATCCTTCCCCGGATGGAACATTGGGGTGTGGATGGCATGGAGAATGTCGCCGGTGAGAGACAAGCGCATGTGACTGGACTTGATGGGTGTTCAGGTACCTTGGCAGGCAGACAGACAGGCAGGCAGGCAGGCAGGCAAACCAGAAGGCAGGCTGAGGCTGGGCGGATGGATACAGATTAGTTGGACGCCTTTTCCACCGAAGCCGCCGCCGCCGTCTGCCGCATTGTTGAGCCGGGTTGCACTTACAAATAGCAAAGCAACAAGACGATGTTAGTGCCGCTAGCTGGCCCGGGATTCTGGATGAATCAATACTAGGCTGGATGGAATACCCCTGGAGTGTGGGGTTCGATTGGGCTGCCACCCCTGACTGACTGCGCGGTCCTCGACTTTTTTACTTTGGGCTTTTTATTTCTTTCCATCTCGGAGACCTCCAGGATTGTATGTATGCATGTATGTATGGATGTATGTATCAGCTGGGGTAAGGGGTTTTCCCTGCCCAAGACCTGCAGTATTTGGGCTCTTGTCCAACCGAAGCGGCAGAGGGAGGGTACTCGGTACAGATACAGATACGGAAACAGAAACAGAGGGTCTGTTCGCGACATCCCGTTGTCTCCCTCTTGAGTCCCAGCAGTATTGATTCTTGCCAGTCATCTGTACTTCTGCCGTAGCTATGATGCGGCGTAACGTAACGGCCACGCGAGCGCATCCACTCGGGTCATAGCCGCCCAGCCGGCAGAGAAGAAACGGAGCCTCTCCACCGCCGCCAAAGAAAGCAGTCCAGCTGACTGCTCAAAGAAAAGGTTTCCAATGCCAAAGTATCAGAGCAAGTAAGTTGCAGCTTCCATATCAGTAGTACCATGGGGCGGTAGTGGTGCACTATGCAGCCTGTAAGTTAAGGTACGTGAGTACTGTAATCCGAACCTACTTGTATTGTAGCCAGCAACAAGCAGTTGGGGCGAGGCGGAGACGGACAGGGGCGCAATAATCATTACGCCCATCCCCCACGTCACTGGCAACCTTTTTCCCGTCTGCAATCCGTACCGCCGGAGGTACGGGACTGTACATACATGGTACAGATTCCTGTATAAAAGGTAGAAGAAAGGCCCGCCGGAGTCCCGGCCTGGAATGCAAATGGACGCCGTGCTTGGAGTTTTTTCTTGCCCGTTCCTCTCCGCCTTGTAGCGCCCGCCGTCTGGTGTTTCTGTCCTGCTATTGCTCTTCTTTCTTGCTTGATCCCTTGATAACCTCCCCCCCCCCCCCCCCCCTTTCTCACTTCCTCACTTCCTCACTTCCTCCCTTTCACCCTTCTCCCTCCCCCCTTCTCCCTTTTCTCTTCTCCTTGTCCCTCCTCCCTTGTCCCTCGCCGGTGCACGTCCGTTACACGGCGCCCTCCCAATGGTTCTCTACACTGACGTCGGTCTGCAACTGCCGTACCACCACCTTTCGCCCACGAACCTCCTCAGCCAGAACCAGCATGCCCCAGGCACTATAGAGCCATCCATCTCCACCCCTGCATCTACCTCGAGCTACTTCTTCGCCTCCTACTTCTCTCACCTCGCAATCCTCTCCAAGATGCTCTCCTGCGACGCTCCGCTACCCCCCAAGGGCCCCCGCTCCAAGCCCATGACTGCCTCTGCCTCTGCCTCTGCCTCTGCCTCGCCTGCTGCCGATGCTTCCGCCGGGCCCCGATCGGAGGACGCCCAGCACATTTGGCTAGTGACGGGTCCTGCAGGATGCGGCAAGAGTACCGTGGCCGAGTATCTGGCCGATTCCTTCAACATGCCCTATATTGAGGGCGATTCGGTACGTTTGCGCCGTCCTCTTATTTCATTCTTTTTCCCTCCTCTCCCTCTCGCCCTCTCTCTGCCGCGCTGGGGTCGAGTGGGAGGCCGCAGATGCAGAGCAGAAGCAGCCAAGCGCTAACACAGCTCGCAGTTCCACCCGCCCGCCAACGTGGAAAAGATGCGCAATGGGGTTCCCCTGACTGATGCCGATCGCTGGGACTGGCTCACGGTTCTACGCGAGGAATCCATCCGCCAGCTCAACGCGGGCTCCCGCGGTGTCTTCCTCACCTGCTCCGCCCTCAAACGCAAGTATCGCGACGTCATCCGCGTCGCGGGCTACTACGATCACCACATCTACATCCACTTCATCTTCCTCAACGCCCCCGAAGAGGTCCTGCTCCAGCGCGTCGCCAGTCGTCAGGGCCACTATATGGGCGCCAACATGGTTGCCAGCCAGTTTGACATCCTCGAGCGCCCTCTGAGCGACGAGAGAGACGTCATCACCATCGACGTCAGCCGCACTGCCGAAGAGGTCAAGCTGGATGCCCTGGCCAGCGTCTCTGACATTATGGGCACCGAACCCCAATCATGACTTGCACGTACCTAGACCAGCACCTATACGACTTCACAGTTGGCACCAAGGGTGGAAAATTCCTTCTTTCCATTTCCGGCAGCGGGGAGTTTCAGCGTTCTTTCGGGTTGGGTTGGGTTTCTTTCTTTTTTCTGCGTCCTAGTCTCGGATTTCTGGACCAGCTAATCAGTTTTGGGTGCAAGGACTTACACGGATTGGCGTCAAGTTGGCATGGCATGCATGGAGAGACTGCTACTCCATCAGACCTACCTTGATTCGTCATCATTGCTTTACTTAGATACTCGGTACGAGGCAGATAGACAAGAGCCTTTAATAGGCGCAAACACACAATGCCTGTAACCCTTTATTCCTGGTGTGTTTCCCTCTCAACTGAAGGCAATAAAGATAAGGCCCTTTGTCTCCTGTGCCATCAGCCATCGCTAAGATTTGGCATATGTTGGGCAATAATCAAAAGTACTCCGTACCCCAAAGGCCAGGGGATCAGCTCCGCAACGTTGATGGTGAATGGTCCATGGATTCCAAGTAAATTGCTCTCGCTTTGGTTATGCTATCAACTTATGTTGCCCGGGCGACGACTGCATCCCAAGACTAGTCGTCAAGTCTCAATACATGCACCAGTCATCACCAACCTTTGTCTATCGAAGATGCAACAGCATAACATCGGGCTCCTCCACTATTCTGCGCAGGATCTCGCCCGCCCTCGCCATGGTTGCGCCATCAATCACACGGTGGTCTGCGCTCCAACTAAAGTTGCAGATCATCTTCTTCACCACTTGATCCTCCTCGTCAAACGCCGGCACGGTCCGCATCCGCCCAACGCCCAAGATGGCCACCTCTCGTTCCACAATGACTGGGCTCACATACGTGCCGCCAATGTTGCCAATGTTGGAAACGGTTATGGTCCCGCCCGACATGTCGGCCGGCGCGAGCTTGCCCTGCATGGCCTGCTCCTGTAGACGGGCCAGCTCGGTCGCAATGGAGAGGACATTGTGGGCCCCCACGTTTTTGATGACTGGAACCACCAGCCCCTGCGGCGTGTCCATGGCGATGCCAATGTTGTGCTGAGATCGATGGACCAGAGCGGGCTTGCCTGTAGCCGAATCCACGTCCACCCGGGCATTGAGCATGGGGTACTGATACAGGGTCATGGAGACAGCCTTGATTATGAAGGGCAAATAAGACAGCTTGGTGGGCTGGTTGCCTCCCACGGAGGAGGGATGCGAGAGGACTCGGTTGAGTCGCTTGCGGAGCTCCACCAGGTGTGAAAAGTCGACTTCGTCAGCGTAGAGGAAGTGCGGAATGCTGAGGGACCGAGTCATCGTCTTAAACATCTGCAGCTGCGTCTTGGACAGCGGTACCGGTGTCTCCGTCTGCACCGAGGTGTCCTGGGGCATGCTCGGCAGGGAAGAAGTCGGAGAGGCCGCTGCTCCGCTAGCCTGGGCCTCCCTGGCCTGGACGAACTTGTAAATGTCTTCCTTTAGGACACGACCATCCCGGCCCGTCCCATCAATGTCGAGGATATTAATCTTGTGTTCCTTTGATAGATGCCTGACGGCTGGCGTGGCAAGACTTGCACACTTGCCCTTCTCCTTGTTTGAGGGCGCCTCTGGTGGTTCAACTCGCGGTTCAGCCTCTGACTGCGTTGATAATCTCGCATCAGAGCTCTCGGGCGGCGGCGGCGGCGGAGGAACATCTTCCTTGGCAGGCGGCTGATCCATCAACGCATCAACGTCCTCTTGCTTAGCCTCGCCCTCAATGTCAATGTCCACGAATGGCTTGCCCACTTTGGCCATTTCGCCAGCCTCGTAGTGGAGCTTCTTGACGACGCCGGTGAAGCGGCTGGTAATCTCGACGGAGGCCTTGTCGCTCTGAACCTCGCACAAGGGAGAGAATTCCTCGACGCGCGCGCCGGGTTCCACAAACCATTGGATCACTTCGCACTCCACGATGCCTGCCACCTTGTCAGCTGTCGCTTGTTTGCGAGACGAGTCAAGATTGGCTTCACTCACCCTCTCCAATGTCAGCCAGTAAGACTGGCTTCACAGCCAGTACCCTCCTCGACTCGCTAAACCAGCGGGGGGAGGGTTGGATGGCAAGGCGCTTCCCCAAGGCCGTCTGCCTCAGACCCTGCGCAATCTGGCATTGCTTCCGTAGAGCTCTTATTCCACGCTGGGCGAACATTGTAGGGAGCGATTGAACCTGCAGAGAAGAGAAGGAGGAGAAGGCATGCTGGGCAAACTGAACAAGAGGAGGCTCGGGCAAGATGAGCCGATGGCTTAAGCCGGCATTGTGTCATTGCGGTTGACGGCCCCGCGGATAGCCGTCGGTAGAGTCTGGGGTTGCCGGCACGCTATGCCTGACCCAGAAGCGCGGGTACGTATCTTATCGGCCGATACGCCGTGGTAGACCGTAATTAGTGGGCTGTGGACTCGGGGACGGGCGGATTGGCCAGCGGGTGAATTTTTGATGCTCCAGGAAACAGCTCCCCCCCCCCCCCCCTGGCAAAGCGCAATCACAACTCGACATGGCCTCACGAAGCCTCGAGCTGGCTCTGCCCAGGCTATCACGGCGGCCTCTGCTGGCCTGCCTCCGCTGTGAGGCGCGGCAGTCTTTTGCCTCGTCCGCTATCCGCGCAGCCCGGGCCGAGAAGCCAGGCTCCGGCGCCTCCTTGGATCCCCAGAGCAACGTTGCCGGCACTCCGATCGAGGCCCCGCGAAGTTACGGCAAGCGATACAAGGGCGAGTTCACGCCCAAGCCCCTGCCTCGACCGATTGGCATGCCGTTGCCGCCCAAGCCCGGCGAGAACACCGGCCTCGATAGTCGATCGTTCCGCCAGCGCCAGGAAGACTTTGTCGACTACGACAAGCATTTACAGCGGCGCAAGGAGCTGTAGGAACACCCCCGCCTTTGATCATTGCTCTGTAGCATGAGGTTGGGATTGCTTGCTGACGCATGGTGATTGTTCGATTGATCTAGGACGGCCAAGATTGCGAGACCGTACTTTCGAGACTGGAGCAACCTGAAGTACTACGAGGGCAAATCCTTCCTTGCTCCCCCACGACTCTTCAAGGCAGAGCTATCGCTCTTCTTCCCCAACCTCTACGGCGAGACCCTCCTCAAGACGGACAAGAACCCGCGTGACACGACTCCTCTCCTGGCAGGCAAGGCCAGCATTATCTCCGTGTTTAGCAGCCGATGGGCCGAGCAACAGGCCGCTTCGTTTGTCTCCAAAGAGGCAAACCCTGCCCTGCACGCTGTCCTGGGCCAGACGAGTGAACTGTCGCAGCTTGTCCACGTCAACTACGAGGACAACGCTGGCAAGGCTTGGCTCGTGCGCTTCTTCATGAGCTCGCTGAGGAAGCAATTCCCCGAGAAGGACTGGAACAAGTACTTTCTCGTGCGCCGGGGCATCACAGATGACATCCGCGAGTCGATTGGCTTCCTAAATACAAAGGTTGGCTACGTCTACCTGGTTGACCAGTATTGCCGGGTTCGGTGGGCAGGTAGCGGAACGAGCAGCGAGGAGGAGCGCGAAGGACTCGCCAAAGGCCTGTCGCGCTTGGTGGATGAGATTAAGCGTGAGGATACGATACCCGCTACAGCAAAGGAACAGCACCCAGGAAAGGAACACTTGCGCGTCCCGCGAGTTTAGTTTGACGGCCCGTTCGATAGAGGGGGCGCAATGTACCATAGAAATTCCCCATGTCCCATCATAATGTACAAGAACGAAAATGCACGCTGATACCCCTTAATACGCCGGTGCAAACCTATGCAGAACCCCCCATTACCCGTGCTTGCTCGCTCTAGCCTACAGGAAATACCAAAAGGCAAGGAAGCAGAAGGCGATAAAGGTGCCCATGATGATTCCGTCCCGCCTCTTCTTTGCCGATATCCTGCCAATCAGCGAGTTCAGACCCGGCACCTTGCTCGCGGCCAGGGTGATGCGCCGATTGATGCTCGCCAGCGTCTCCCGTTGCAGGTTGAAGCTATCGTTGACGGCGTACGCTTGGCTCAGGACGCTGTCAGCCATGTTGTGGCTGTTGTCGATGCGGTTGCGCTCATTGAGCATGTACTCGGCCTCGGGGTTGTTGGTGTGGTAGTCGTTGATCTCGGAGCGGACATTGACGAGGAGGTTGGCGCGGTCGCGGGCTTCCTGGAGCTTGTTGCGCAGGCGGACGAGGTCGCGTTTGTGGGCCGAGAGCTTCTCGCGGAGGAGGGAAAGATTGTTCTGCTTGACGCCGGAGGAGGTGACGGCGGCTTCGGAGTCGAGGATGCGAGCGAGTTGTGATATGGTGGATTCGCGCTGGCCAAGGTCAGCATCAGATTCGAGAGGATGGATGATGGGCGCAATGAGCGAAAGTTCATACCTTTTCCAACAATTCCTCCAGCTTCTTTTCCGTTGTTCGCTCCTCCTCCGTCGGCTTGGGCGGGAGGTTAGGCGCCGAAGAGAACTGGGAGTATGTATGGAACAGATTCTCCGTCTGTTGCCGGCTACGTCAGTCATGGTTCCAGCCCATGATGCATAATCAAGGTGGTGACGCTTCAACTGACCTGAGTCTCTAGCGAGCGCGCTTGCTGGCGCAGCTGGGCCCAGCCCGGACTTGCAGACGTCGTAGACATGATTGCGGATTGCGCAAAGCAGGACAATGACCGGTCGACGTGATGCGATGATGGAACTGTCTTCGCCCTCTCCTGTCGCAATGCAGCCAGCCACCCGTCAACAGCCTTAGCGCCCCCTCGAACAAGTGACCTGACGACACCTGGTCCCCGGAGAACCGGCAGAACTCTTACACCGCTCACACTAAAGCCAAGTCACGGTCACGAGGATGCTCACGTGGAACCGAGGGGTCCCCTTCGGCCGCCGCCCGCCCACGAGCCAATGAAAAATTGCCAAAGGAGGCCATAATCTCCACTCTGGGTGCCAGACAGGCACATTCTCTCAAGCCCTAGGGCAATTTTTCATCTTCTCGGCAAACTTCTCTAAATTCCCTGAAGGCTACGATCCATCGCGACACGGACGGTGACGGTTTTGAGGCTGATATTCTAACACACTCGTCGACACACTTCGCACACCACTTCGAAGCTATTCAAGATGGTGAGTCCGCATCCTCTTGCCCCCCAACCTAGACACGGACAGATGGATGGACGTCGCCTCGATTGTCGATTCAAAATCCCAGTCCATCCATTGTCGTCTTTCCCCCCGCGAAACACGCAACGCACGACCTGAGAAAATCCTCAATCCGAACTGCACACGCACGATCGACGGCTTTCGAACCCTTTGCCGCCAGGATGCCCCGATCATACCATCATGTCCACAATCACACGCACATCATCATCACCATCATCATTATCATGACCGCACAGAAAGCATGGGAGGAACCGATCCGCTGACAGGTTGTTATAGTCGTCGGGCAAGGTCAAGGCTGGTGCGCTCTGGGGCAAGAACAAGGAGGATCTGCTGAAGCAGCTCGGTGAGCTCAAGACTGAGCTCGGCCAGCTCCGCATCCAGAAGGTTGCCTCCTCCGGCTCCAAGCTCAACAAGATGTGAGTTGCTGCAACGGCCCTCATCCTCAAATGCTACCGCCGACGCGAGGGCGTGGAAGCAATTTTTTCCCTCCCTCTCCAGAACTAACATGGTTCCTTGCAGCCACGATCTGCGCAAGTCTATCGCTCGCGTTCTGACCGTTATCAACGCCAACCAACGCGCTCAGCTCCGCCTGTTCTACAAGAACAAGAAGTACGCTCCTCTCGACCTCCGACCCAAGCAGACCCGTGCCATCCGCCGCCGATTATCACCCGAGGAGAAGGCCCAGGTGCTGGACAAGACCAAGAAGCGCAACGTCCACTTCCCTCAGCGCAAGTTCGCCATCAAGGTACGATTTACATCCCGGTGTTCCCGATCAAGAGGTGATCACGAGAGGAAAAGGGGGCAAGCTCCAGGCTTTGACCCTTTGTCGCACAACACAAGGTACTTGGTTTGCTAACGACAGATGCAACAGGCTTAAACTGCTCGCAGTGTTGCTTGAAAGGCGAAGGGATATCCGGGTAGAAAAGGAACGGGGTATGGAGGGGCGTGGCGTGCTTTTTCTCTGAACAAAAGGCTTCGAAATCTGCATCGCATGGCTCAGGGAATCTCGGTCTGACTTATACTTGTTTCTCGGTTTTCGGCCTCGCTCTAGATTGCATGTCATTGAGGACTGCCTGGCCAGGCAGTCTGTAAAAAAATGAGGTCATGATCAAGAATGCCGATGCATGCGAGTGTTGCCTTCAAAAAGTCCATGTCCGTCTACTGTGAAAGCTCTAAATCTTAATGGCCCCAATGAACATCCTTACTTGCATCTCTGCCACTTGCCTCGGGTGTCTTCCATTTGATCCTTGTTGCACCCCGGCAAGTGGGCTTTGATCCGAGTCGTTGTCTATATCCGCGTATCGACTACCATTCAATTTTGTTGGAAAACGGACGAAACGGACAGCAGCATCATGGAAAGAGAATGCCTTAACTTCTCAGCATGGTGAAGTGTTTTTGGGCCATGGTTGTCCATTACTTACTTCCTCTTCATGTCAACCAGACTAAGCCGAGATTGGCACGCAGCCTTCAGCGCCCCAGTTCTCGGAATGAATTCTCGGCTCGGAAGACTGAGTGGACTACAGCCCGAGCCAGCACCTCCGCTTCTCAAGCTCCCAGTACAAACTCTTTGTCCTCAAATCGGGGAATCCACTGGCGATCCCCAAGAGCTCTTCTTGATCGACTAGCTGACCCATTGGCATCCCCATGAATCTCATGCCAAACTCAACATTTCCTGTCTATCTCATCCGGCTCACACCTACCCAGGTGGGCAGTCCGAGTCGAAAGCTTCGTGGCACCTATTACCGCTGCCAAGAGAGCACAACAGAAATGGGCTGGTTAAACAGTAATTGGGAACATGACCCTGGGTATGGGTATCTTCTGCGAGCCTTGTCTAGCTCTCTATCACACACTATGTTCAGTCAGAGTACTAACCGCCTAAAACACGCTCAGCTTGAACAGACCACTACCATCCAACGCAAAACAAACCAGCAACGCCAATCGTAACCAGGAACCTGACCGCATGAGACGTGCAGTATGCCTTACATATTTCGACGCCAATAATTCCCCCTCAGAAACCCAATCTATTCCAATGCCTGGAACGCCTTGCCGTGAAACTGACATTGCTCACAAACCAAATGGTCTTGTTGAGTCGGCCAACGGCAATAAAAACAATATGGGTTAAACCCAACGACCACGTCAGCTGTCCAGACCTTGGTTGATCAGAAGACCATGTCACCTTGAAGCAGCATATCACCCAGGTTGGACTCAGACTCAGCAGAAAGTTGATCTGAAGGCTCCGTGGAGAGTCGTTCTGAAGGCGCCTCTCCGGTTTCGGTCTGCCGTTGAGCAGCTTTTTTGGCGGAAGATGCCTGCATACGAGCGACGTCTCTCTCTGTGATGCCAATTTTGTGGGTTCCTCGCATGTGGCGGCGGAGTTGGTCGAGACGATGGAAATCTCTTCCACAGAGCTCGCAACAATGGCCACCTTTGATGTTGTGGGTTCGGCGATGCTTGGACAAGTTTGAAGACTCGCCAAATCTTTTACCGCAAATCTCACATTGCAAAGGCTTCACGCCCGTGTGTGTGCGCTCGTGCATTGCTAAACACGGGGTCAGCCAAGATGAACAAGACCAGGAATCAGGTACCAACTTACTCAATGCGCTCTGCTGCTTGAATGACTGGTTGCAACCAGGGTGGACGCACTTCCAGGGCTTTTCCCCCGAGTGGATCCGCTTGTGCTGCTCAAGGGACTGCTTTGCTGAGAGCATAATTCCGCAGATCTCACACTGAACGGGTTTATCTGTTCCCAAGTAAGCATTTGGTACGTCACGAAACAATTACAAAGGAATATGGGTCTGTCTGGCTTACATCCCGTGTGTGTCTGCAGATGCCTTTCCAACTTGCTGCGCTGGCCAAAGGCGGTGCAACGCTTACACCCTTTCCAGGCACAGCGATAGCCGCCAGACTCTGTCTTCTCCATGACTCTAAGATGAACATCTCGACAGTGCTCCTGCAGGTCTTTATGGTTGTCAAATGTCTGGTCACAAGGTTGTCCCAAGTGTACCCAATAGCATCTAAACTGGTCGCCCTCGCCCATGGACTGCGGCCCAATAGACTTGAGGTCGTCTTTGGAGTTGGGAGGGTCGCTCCAGGGGAGCGTTCCATCTAGGCCGTGACCTTGGTCGCCAGGACTTAGTATGGTACCAACAACAGGCTCTGGGCCAAAGGGCGGCGGCGTACGGAGTGAAGGCGAGATGGGGGTCGTGGAGACGGTTCCGGCACAATGGTTGTCCTTGCATGGATGAACAACACTGTGGCAGTCCACCTCGGCGCAGGCGTCGCCTACGTTGCAGAAGTCGTCGTAACAGCAGATGCCCGGGTCAACATGGCTGGGCTCGCCTCCGCATGTTGCGTCATAGCAACACACGCCACCACCGCCCTCTTCGTAACAGCAATCACCTTCATGGTTATTGTTACACGGAGTCCAACAGTTGACATCGCATTGGGTGTCACATTGGACATCGCACTCAACAGGACACTGGACATTGCAATGAACATCGCAACGGACATCGCAGTGGGAACTGCAGGCCATGGAGGCACAATCATCATATCCGTGATGGTTGAAGGCGGAGGAGACTGGCATGCCTGTGGCGGGAGCGGGCTGGGCAAAGAAATTACTCCAGCTGTTAGCAGGGTCCCTGTGCCAGTCTGATTGCACATGATGGGCCACGTTGGGACTTTGCCGCATGCCGAGGTGAGGCTGCGAATGTTGCATCTGATCCATCCCCAAGTCGAAGGCCTGGTGTATGCTGAGGCCTTGACTCGGGTTTGGGCTCAGATTCTGGTTCAGATTGGGGTTCAAGTTCTGGCTCAGGGCCTGGAGAGCCGTCATGGGTTCCGACGCGTGCTGGGCGCCATAGTGGCCTGGGTGATGGAAGCCATCGTACCGCATGCCAGTGTTGACGTCGAGACTGACACCACTGTTGATGTCTAGGGTGCTTCCAAGGTCCATGCTGGCCTTGTGGCCGTGATTGTTGCCGCCGCCGCCGCCGCCGCCGCCTGCACCAGTCTCATCGCCCTGGCCGCGGTCAGAATGGCCTAGGCAGCGCTGATCGAAGCACGAGGCGCTGGCATTATTGCAGGAGCCCAGAGAATCGAGGCCCCGGGTTAATGAGGGGTCGTCGGTGCCGACAAGCGCGTCGAAGCTGACGTCAATGGCAGCGAAGCCATGGTCAGAGGAGTCGAACGACTGACCGTTGAAGGGCGGCTGAGGGGGGTCCATTGCGGGCTGGAGAACTCGCTGGGGACGGCGAGTGGTGATGGTCTGCGCAACCTGTCGATGGCTGCTTTACTTTGACGAGCAAGCAAGCGAGAGGCTGTGGAAGGCTCTGAGGCCCCGGCTCATTGTGGGTTGGTGAGCGTCGATAAGTTGCCAAGAAGAGTGAGAACCCGGATGGCCACCCGCTCACAAAATGCCCCAGCAGCAGCGACTGAGGCGGCTCAATGGGGAAGGAGGGGCAGGGCTGTGGAGCTAGTGCGCAAAGGGACAAGGGAGACCAGGGACCGCCGTTGTCAGGGTTGTGTACAAATTACGGATACGGATACATACAACAGCGATAAGATCGCTGACCTTGAGGAACACACTGAGCCACTGAACAGAGCAGATGGAGATGACTGGAATCAAGCAGGACATTATGCCTCGCAGTGGCAGCTGGGCGACCAGGTGACCATGGATTGCACAATGAACAGTGAGGAGGTGCAACTATGTACCTAAGGCACCCAGCCACATGTGTATGTGTGATGCAAGCAGGGCTGGGTTCCAACTTATTGGAGCTTCCATGGCTCTACTGTATTGCTGTATTACACACTATGTAGATGTAAGTACGCGCCCCCTTATAATCCATATTCGTCGAAAAGAGGACGGCAGAATACTCGAGCAAGAGCCAGTTGCTTGCCCGCTTTGCCTTTGCTATCCGACTCCCTTGAGGGCCGTGCAGGCTTAAGCCGAACTCGGGTAATCTGTACTTGAGCGCGAGTGGAGACGTTATCGCGGGCTGCGCGCATTGTGCATTTCATATTGTGGTCCTCTCATTGGATCGCATCGGATCGCGGACTTCCGTCTGGTCTACCCTGTACATGTTGATTCACAGATTGATCAATCCTGGAGTTTCGAAGACAACACGCGCATCGTCGAGGCTCCGTGGTGCAAGTCGGCTGCTTGTACTCTCCTCGATACTTCTGGCAACATGGCTTGCACTGTGTTTGTGGCTCAAACAATTATTCATTGGAGCACCCATTATCCACAGCTTTTTACCCCGTCGCCCTTTCGATGCAAATGATGCAAATACTTGCATGATGCATCAACCACATCGCACTCCAGAATTGGCATGAGGGCGAGCTGTCAGTGCAATGCAGAACAACTGTATAAGGGAACATAATATCACCAAGGAGGATGAAATGAGAAGTGAGATGTCTGGATCGTATGTGCAACACGTTGCTGCATTCTGGAAGCCGGAGGTAGGGAGCGTTTCACTCACATTGACAGCGTGGCGGCGGAAGTGGCGTCGGCTCACAAACGATTGAGTGCTGGACGGACCCTGGCGCATTTGCGTGGCTTGCGTGCATGTGCATGTGCATGTGTCTGCGCTTGTGCTCATGCTTGTGCTTGTGCTTGTGCTTGTGCATTTCCATGTCCATGTTCCACTTTTCGACTCTCGACCTACCGAGTACTCCACCAACTACTGTACATACCAGCCACCCGTCCAGCCGTCCTCTCCATCATTCAGAAGCTCGCGCTACTTTGTCTCCCTGCCCCTTGCTGCAAAAGGGAGAAAGGAATTACCCACAGAGCGAGACACAGGGTTGTGCGCCGTCGTCTGCTGGTCTGTTGGTTGCCTCTACCGCGGCTTGTCCCGAGCTCGCAACCAGAGAAGAGACGACGCTTGCTGGACACCTGCTCGACCTGCATTGCAACGTCGACGCAGACCACATATTCGCCGGAAGCTCGGGCCCATACGGTGACTTTCCCCGTCCCCTGAGCTGCTCCTCTTCCTCCCCGCCGGAAGCCACCCGTGTGCTTATCTGGACCGACAACGACTCACAGCCGTTCCGTCGGCTCCATCCGCACCACCGCAAGCAGACGAGTAAAGGCACCATGGGAAACTGCTGTGGAAAGCAAGAGGCGGAGCCCTTCTCCCAGCCCGGCAGAGTTCTTGGAGAGGCCCCGCCTCCCGGTCCCCGAACGGCCCTGGTTCCCAAAGTTGGCGGCCCCCCGCGCACCTTGGGTGGCTCCGTGGCGGGGGGATCATCGTCCGGCGGCGGCGACGATGATGCCCGCAGAAGAGCCGCCGAAGCGGCAGAAGTGAGTCGAGCCAGGACTCTGTTCCTCCTCCCTCCCGTCTCTCCTCTTCCTCTCACTAGCAGCGGCTGACACCCCAAATACAGGCTCGCGCAAAGGCCGCTTCCAAGGGCCGAGGCAAGCTGCAGTCGCAGCTCGACGTGCAGAAGAAGCAGACCCGTGGGGAAACCCTCAAGGAAGCTAGTGAACAGGAGCTGCGCGCCCGGGAGGCTGACGAGGCCGCGGCGGCCCGCAACTGGCAGTAGAACGCAACAGTGGCAGGAAACGGAGCGACAACGGGAATGAATTATACTATTCGAACACGCAGGCCAGATGAGGCGGACCTCAGGTTAATAAAGGCGACCGACTATCACAGCGGGAACGAGTGTTGCTACAGTCGTACCGATCTATGAAGGAGTCCGGGTTGAGTCTGGGAGGTTGCTAATGAGATTTCATCTTTACTTAATCATGGACAGACCACATCTCCTCAACAGGTAGTCATACATGGCATGACTAAATGGGTTGATCAAACTCGACATTGCAGCTTTTGATAATAGAATACACGTATAGTGGCCACCTCCAACAGTACTCCTTAAACAGGCTGCGAGCTCAGACTTTGCTCAGCAACATACCCGCAACGCCACCGTAATAGCTCGCCCCCCAACGAAGCGAGTCCTTTCCTCGCCGCCAGCCCTCGCCTCCAGATCCTCAAGTGATGGTATACCTTCCGCTCGCCGGAGCTCTGCTGTCTGCGTCCGCTGCCGCAATCGTTCCCTCCCTTAACAAGCGTGTCAGCTCGCTGAGAGCAGAGCTGACCACCACCTCTGTGTCACCCTCAATAAGAATGTACAGCTTAGGCTCCGCACCGGCAGGCACCTCCTTTCCAGCTGGATAGAAGTTGCCCTTGGTCGTGATGGATGTCCCGGTGGCCTCCAGAATTTTGGCCACGTTGGTGCGGTTGGTGACCGCCCATCTGGCCTTTTGCGGAAAGTCGTTGATTTCCAGCGTCGCGTGGTAAGCTCCCGCATCAGGGCCCTTGTTGTCAATGGGCTGCCCAGCGCGAAGCTGCCCAGCCTTGCCCAGGCGGCTGTTGATGGCGCTGACTGCAGAACTGACCTTGTCCAGCGGGTCTTTGGCCTTGTCCTTACTGCCACCACTCTCCTGGGGCCGCGACGCCTGCTTCGTGTCTGCTGGACCCTCGGCCTTGGCCGTCTCACGGGATTGCACGCCCGATGTCGCAGCCTTGATGGCATTCAGGGCCTTCTCTGCCTTGTCGTCCTCTTCCTTTTTGTTCTCCTCCTTCGTATCCTCCTCCTCTCCCTCCGCCTTGTGAGTCTTGCGTTCACGGAGGCGTGCCGCCTCTCGTTCTTGATCCAAGCGGTCCAATCCCTTGCCGCCAAAGCCAGAAGTATCCTTTGCCTTGCCCGATTTGACCTTGTCTCGGTGGGACTTTCTCATCTCGTTAAGACGCTCGGGAACGGCCTGGCCACTCTGCTCCAGCGCCTTGGCTATGCCGGGAGCACAGTTTTCTTGTTCTGGAGTTACGAATGTTACAGCAACACCCGTGTTGCCGGCTCGTCCTGTGCGGCCAGCGCGGTGGACGTAGTCTTCCAGATGGTTTGGCGCATCGTAGTTGATGACAAGCTTCAGCTGCTTAACGTCGAGGCCACGTGCCGCCACCGACGTTGCAATCAAAATGGGCACAACGCCCTTCTTGAAGTCCGTGATGGTAGAATCTCGATCAATCTGGTCCTTGCCTCCGTGGATGGACATGCATGGGTAGCCTTTGTGCATAAGCTCCTTGAGGACATCATCCGCCTTCTCCTGGCGTTCAACGAAAATCAATGTGCGAGCGTCTTCATCGCGATCGTATAGCTCGCCCAAAAGCTCAAGGACCCGCAAAAATTTCGTGTTCTCGTCGCGCACCTCCACGATTTGCTCAATCTCCTTGGCCACCACGCTGCGCCCTCCGACGGTGATTTCAACGGGGCTTTTGAGAACCTTTTTGGTCAAAGAGTCGATGATGCGAGGCATTGTGGCCGAGAAGAGAATCGTCTGCCTGTCGGGCCTCATGTTGGCGAAAATCTTCATAACCTGAGGCTCGAATCCCATGTCAAACATGCGATCAGCCTCATCCAGTACCACATATGTGACCCGTCTGAGGTTCGTCACTCGGCCCTGATTCGCAGCTAGCAGATCAATCATTCGACCAGGGGTGCATACGATAATCTCGGCGCCGCGCTTTAGCTCTGCAATCTGATCCCGAATCGGCGCTCCTCCGTATGCGCAAACAGACCGAAGACCCATCATCTTAAGAAAAGGCTTGCAATCGCGGTGGATCTGCGTAGCTAGCTCGCGGGTGGGAGTCATGATCAATCCAATGGGGCCATCGTTGTCCTTCAATGGAGGCTGATCTTTGATATGCCGAAACATGGGGAGCAAAAATGCAACCGTCTTTCCAGAGCCCGTCTTGGCAACGCCGACAACGTCTCGACCGGACATGATGGCTGGCAACGCCTGCATCTGAATCGGGGTAGGCTTCTCGTAGCCCATCTTGTCGATGCAATCCAAGGTTTGTCGGGTGAGACCACACTGAGCCCATTTCTGCACAGGCTTGGGGACGTCTTTGCCGTTGACCTTGATGCCATCTAGCTCCAGTCGTAGATCGGCTACCTCTGCCTCGTTAAGTAAGCTGAGTTCGGCCGGTTCCACCCAAAAGTTCTTTCTGATGGGCTCAATTTCAATCTTGCTGTAGTCGACCGTTGGTATATCCTTCTTCTTTCTCTTATTCGTCATCGCTAGCAGGGCATTTGCGCTCCCGCTATCTTCTGCGTCGAACGTGTATTCGTCATCGCTAAAGTAGGCCTCCGGCTCTTGAACCTTCTGTGAAGGCGCTTGGGACGGCTTTTTCGGTTCCGTATGCTTGAGATCTGCCATGAAAGCGTCCAGTGGATCCACACCATCGTCCTCATCAACATCCATCTGCTCAGGGGCAGCTGGTTGCTGAGGTTCGTGATTGGTAGAAGGCTCACCATTCGGCAAGGCCGCCTCAGGCTTCTGCTCTTCTCCGTCCTGCGCCCCCTGGTTCTCAGCCTGCAGGCGCCTCTCATGAGCAGCACGAGCTGCGGCCGCTGCCTCCTCCTCGGTTTCCGCGAAATTGTCCCCGTCAGACTCGTCATCCTCGTCTTGATCAGCGTAAGGGGTATCGTCGGCCTCCATGGGAAGAGCGGGCAGTTTGGTGAGTTTTCGTTCGCCCGTGTCCTCTTCATCGAGGTTCAGTTTTCGTTTCGCAGGGAATTTTTCACCATCCGCTTGAGCCTTGATAAAGCCAAAGGCACTGGTCTTGGCCCGATTTACCGGTAGTGCCGATGCTGGAGTATCATTGTTAGAGCTTGCGTGATGTAAAGTTTTGGTCATCAAGGGGTACTTACCGGTGGTAGCTGGCTTTATGGGTGCTGGTAGCTTTTCAGGCTGCGCAATGATGGATCCTAAAACTGGCTTTGGAGCGTCGTGCGAGCGCGAAGCGGCAGATTTCTTTGCAATGGCCTTGGGATCAAACTTGCCAGCATATGGAGTAGCAGGAGAAGCCACACCAGAGGCGTCTTTCGAAGCCGGTGAACCGACGGCTGGCGAGCCGACAGCAGAAGCCACTGGGGGGGTTGCCTCCGGAGATGCCCCGCTGGCCTTCTTGTCCATCTCAGCCAGGAGGTTCCGAGTTTGGCTTGGGTTTACTTCCTTTTGTTTCTGGCTTTGAATCTCCTTCTTCTTTTTCCAAGCCTCGAGTTTGGCGAGGCGCTCGGCCTTTTTATCTACCTCGGCCTGCACGGAACTCTTTGGCGTCTGCCGAATCCCATTGTTAGAACGACGTTTCGGGTTCGCGACTGGGTGACCAACCTCACTACTGCCCGCGTTGCTACCGTCATGAAGTGGCGTTTTGCGATGGCGGCTGTCATCTTGAATATTGTGACCGTGGGAATCAGCCGTACCTTCGCGGCGACCAGGGGTCTGGTCGCGGGAGCCGTCACGGCGCCGGACATCTCTTTCGCCATCGCGGCTCCGATTCTGGCGCCGGTCAGGCGACCGGTTTCTGTCCCCATAGCGATCTCGGGAACGTCGTCGGTCTCTATCTCGAGGGTCGCGCCGTCTATCGCGGTGGTCGTCGTCTCGCCAGTCTACCGAACGATCTCCGCGGCGGTAATAATCTCGATCTCGGCCGCGATCTCTGTTCCGGTCGCGGTCGCGGTCGCGGTCGCGATACCTGGGCTGTTGGTGAAGATATTGGTCAGAGTAGAGCCCGGTTGTACCGCGATAATGTCTCCTCACATCAGGACTGCGCGATCGAGACCGGCGTCGATAGTCTCTTCCGTCATTCCGACGATCTCTGTCGCGTCGGTCGTCATCTCTGCGGGGTCGGCGTGAGCTATGTGAGCTGCCTGCAGGACTTGGTGAGCGCGAGTCTTTTGGCTGAGCCATTACTGTGGTCTCGCAAGCTCAAGAGGGCACTTTGTTGGTGAGTACTACTTTTTGAACAAGGGCCAAGGCCGCGATGAGGCCAGCAGGGGCACACGAGTCGGGAGGTCCAACAACGCAAGATGTCACCGCAAATTTCCAAGTTTGCCGGCAGTCAAAGGGGTGAGAGCAGATGCCGTAGAGTAGGGGTCGGCCTCGAGTATCGAAAGTGGATGCCAAGTCGTTGAAGAGGGTGCTTTCAAATGATTGAACGATGTGCAAAAGGCGTGATGATGCGACTAGGTTGAACGAAAACCTGGGGCAACGGAGCCGGTGTTTATCCGCTACCTGCTGCACCCGCCTGTGCTTGTCCCTATGGCGCTGGGGTAGTGTCTGTCTCCATACCGTCTCATCTCATCTCTATCTCATCCCAAGGCGCCAATAGCCAGTCGATACGGTTCGTCAAAATATTCTTTAAGATGGCTGGACTTGTAGAGTATGAAAGCAGCGAGGGAGAGGAAGAGATCGAAGATGCTGTCCCTGAACCGGTATATCGTCTTTGTTCGTTGGTATTCCGACAAACCATTACTAACATGAATTCTTCTTCAGGCATCTACGACTGCGAGTAAAGGGGCAACCAAAACAGACGCTGCAGTCGATCCAGGTACTTAAGAAGATCGAGCCAGTGCTCTCAAGTCCAACCAGTCTATGAAGCTTACAACTTGATATCCTCAAGGGTTAGTATCCCTGCCAAAGGCACATTCTCCAAAGCCAACGCCGACGCCAACCTCAACGGAATCCGCATCGATCGCGATCAAGGAGGAATCTGTCGCACCAAGTGGACATATTCAGCAAAACTCAGTGCCCTTAGGACCGTCATTACCCGCCATGGACTTGCCCTTGGCTGATGATCAAGACCCGGCTCAGCCTCCTCCATCGCCGTATTCTTCCAACCGTGCCCTACTGCGCGATCTTACTCTACCATCAGTCCCTAACCTAGATATTCCCCCATCACCACCAGGCTCGCCGCCACCGGGGATCAATAAGAAATTGGACCAATTTCTGGAGCTCAAGAAGAAAGGTGTCCACTTCAACGCAAAGTTACAGCAGTCAGCGGCATCGAAGAACCCGAGCCTGATGGATAAGCTGCTGGGGTTTGTTGAGATTGACCATCGAAGCCAATACTCAACAGTGCTGCCAGTTGATCTATGGAACCCCGGCGCATTCCCAGACTGGGCCTTCAAGGACGAGATTCGGAAGACTCGCGAGAGGTTAGTAAAAGAAAAGGAAGCAGACAAAGCCAATGGTGGGAGGAGCGCAATAGACTTTGTTCCTTCAACTACTCCAGTCAGCCGAGCTGCACCTGCGACTGGAGGGTTGGGGCGGCCCGAAAAAAGACCGAGAGGATGGAAATGAAGTCGACGACCCATTCAATCTATTACATACTGGAATTACGTGGAGTACCGAACCCGATATTAAAGACTTAGCACGACCTAAACCTCACTGGAGCTATCACGGGGGAAAGCGAATGCTGCAATTATGAGTTTGCGATAGAGTACAGAGAATTGCGGTCAATTGCGTCAAGAGGTATTGTGAATCAGAATACGCCAACCAGTTGATCATTATCCGGCGACCACTACTTCGCAGCCCTTCAAGTTGCTACGGCGGCCTGTTCAATTGCATCCTTGCGCCAAAATAGAGACTGAACTTGAGCAGGTAAAGTCTACTCGGAGCACTTGAGTTTCGTTTTCAAGCTCTTTTCGATGATAGACTTGATGTTGATGTCGACAGTCTGATTTGCGCTGCCCAGAGCGGTGGCAAAATAGCTCAGGTTTTGGCCATGGTTGGTCACGTTCTCGCCCAGCAACTTGAAAGGGACAATGCCCGACTTGCAGTAGGCTGGTTCTTGAACCTTGGTGAGAATGGCTACCTGGTCCATTGTAGCGGTGATATTTACGACGTTATCGCCAGGTTTCAGGAGCAAGTCTTGGATGAAGAGGTTTCCCACGAATTCATCGCCGACGTAATTGTTGAATGTCACATTTCCCTGGAGGCAAGGTAAGCTTGATGGTTGGCAGTTGGAGACTCGCTGACTTACAATGTCCAGAGTAAAGACGGAAGCATTAGGAATCTTGGCAGTTCCGTTGAAGTTGCGGCCGTTCTCATCCTTCTTGATGGAAATCTGGCCATCAAGGACCTCAGTGCCGTCAAATTTGTTGATGCCGTGAACGTTCAAGGTCTTCTTGAAGTTTACGCTGGACTTGCGACTCAGGCCGTTGGGTTTGACCTTGGTCTTGCCCTTGATGGTGATGCGCAAGGTCTCGTTGTTGTGAAACCACACATTAAACCTGGTGAACTCGGCCAAGTCGGTAATCTCCACCTTCTGGGAGATGTTGACAACCTGATTTTTGTTGTTGTTCGTCTTGGGGAACTGAAGCTTGGCGAAGGGGATGTGCGGCGGGTAGTCTTCCAGATACATGACACCCTCGAAGGGATCGACCTGGGCCTTGATGCCTCCTTTCGTCTTTATCGTGCTATCAATCTCCATCAGGTAGCTATTGCTCTCTGTCTCAAGGACGCGGACGGCCTGGATATCGAGCTTGGCCTCGTTGACCTTTTTCTGCGCGATCTTGGGGACTGCGACGAAGATTCTGTGGCAGCAAGCTACATTAGCTCTGCACGAGCGAAGGGCAGCATGGAACGAAGGGATACGTTTACTTACACTAAGACAATAACAAGAACGGCGATTATGATAAAGACGATGAGGTAGAGCCACCAGAAGCGCTTGCAATGTCGCGCGCAAGACCGCTTCTTCGGGGGTGGCGAGCCGTTGACATATTCGGTCTGAGTGAGGCTGCCCTTTTGGTCGGACATGATGATGGAAGTGAACAGAACAGCTCTTGGTGATGGCGATGAGGACGAAGACGACCAAGAACCTGAGCGAACTAGCTTACAGCCGACTAAGACGGGAGACAGGCGAGAAAGGGGACTTTCTGGCGACAGTAAGAAACCGGCAAGCAGCAAGACCCAACCGTCCCTGGGTGCGTCGAAAGAGTTTAAGTATACAAGCACAGCAGAACTTGGCAACACAACTCGACACAACGGGCAACCGGTAACATGTAACGCCAATCTGCGCCACGTATGTGGATGGGCCAATCTTTCTATTCTTATGAGCTCTGTTGGCACACACAGAGAAGAAACTTGATCGCCATGGACGGACAGGTTTGGTCAGATTTCCACTGCATCTAGGCCCAGGCATGCGAAGCCCAAAAAGGCAGCCGACTAGACAGGCTACCCCGGCTTGACCACAGCTTGCCCCGCATGAAGATGGTAGCCAATCTCAAATCGAACTGGCGGTGGCACTTAAGAGTGTAGGGGTGCAGGGGTCTGTTAGTGTCTCTGCTCGACTGGCCACCCACCCAAACACCCTCCCTTCATTTCGAGACCCTCGGCTGCTCGTGATGGTATCGGGCCGCCTAGACATGATGGGAAGAGGAGAGGAGAGGAGAGGAGAACCATGCCTATGCCTGATTGGGAGGCAATGGCGGACTTGAATCACCTTGTCAACTCTACTGACGCCAGTCTCGGAGCTTGGTCTTTTCATGTGACAAACGAGATTGCTTTTGTCCCGGATGCTGAAAGTACCGTACCTTGGAAATCGGAGCAGGTATCAACCAGCAGCTGTCAATTGGACAGCAACAAGAAACAGGAGAAGCAAAAGTTCACCCCTGAAATGGACTCGAACCTGAGAACAAACTTTTGACAAATCAATGAGCGGCGCATGCCATTTACAAAGCAAAACTCTTCAGGCTAGGTGGACCATGGGATGAAGAATGAAGCAGGGTGGAGCAGAAGTCGAAAGACGACGCATCAATCGTGAGAAAACCCCTGGGCATTCTATGTATCGAGCTATTGCAGGGATGCAATACGCCGACTTCAAAGGTTGGACTTTTGAAGCAACCAAGGCCTGCTCGACAACCACTAACGCGTTTACAGTTGGACTAGTCTCCAGCAAAAGGGACTGGAGATGTCAGATTTCCAGAAGTGCAGTCATGGCGATGGGAGCGCACACGACACCTCAGACACGCACACACACATTCACACACACACAGTACACACCACTAATTGAGACACATCACTACATAAAAAAAGAAGAAAAAAAGATACCAGTCAGATGGAGTCACTTGACGCACGAGTCCGCTTGCACACGACCTCGCAATCCCTGACGAACGGTGGATGTAACGGTCGACAGTTGATGGTGGTATCAAGCAGCCTAGACCCGCCCGTCCACGCCGTCCAAGCGCCACACCAAGCAGGGCGGCGATTCTTCCGAAGCTCAGCTGTAATGAAACCGATACGAGGCGGCGTGCATAAATGGAATAGTCCATAGGCAGAGGCGACGAATGATTTCTGGCGGTTGGTGAGTCGCTCCTCGAGACGCTGCCTGCATGAACTCGTCGCTCATTGGAGGGCAGCCATCTTCGGTTGATGTCAAATCTTGCTTTGTATAATCTGCACAGTAACTCTGATCTCATCTAGGTACACCGTAACACCGTACGTACTGTAGGCGTTGGCAAAGGGCTGCTACTGTACCTATTGTACTGCTGCGGTACGTACAGTATGCACAGGTACATGTATAATAGGCGCCAATGGGTTGGTCCAATGGCCTTGTGCGTCTTTCCCCTGGGGCGCTCCTCATTTGCCCTTGCGACATACTACTGAAGCTCTTGCCTGTTCCGTCTTACGGCTCCTTCGCTGGCGCTATGAGATGATGTAGAGATCTTCGTCGCGTGCCCCAGGTTTCGGATCGCCGGATGGCTAGGGACAGAGGGGGGCTTGGGGGGTTGCCCCAAGCAGCTGGAATGGTGGAAGCGAACAACGCGGGGCAGCCGAGGTGTCTCTACCGTACATGTCACTCCATTAGCACATGTGAAGTTGGGGGCCGATCGAAGATGGGATTTGTATCTCCCATTCCCCGCACTCCGCATAACCCATCTACAGCTTGGATCTCGTCCAGAGCGTCTTGCGCTCTAATGCCGGCTCGCCATCGTATATATCGCGCTCCACACTCCGCGTGTTAATCTGTCAAGTTAGCCGCTACTGTAGATCGCCAAGGGCAGCTTCCGTCCGGGGGCGGGTCTTACAAATCTGGGGCCGAGGTCGCCAATGTTCTTGGCTCCAAGCAGTCGCATGCAAGTAGCCGTCTCTGCTGCGAGAACTGGGGTGCATTCAGTCAGCAAAGATGGCCGACATTGAGGATTGAGGGGGGGGGGGGGAAGGGGGCTGGTGTGCAAACTTACTCTCCATCACCCGCTCGGCGCCGGCTTGACCACCGGCGCCGAGGCCGAAGAGGGCGGCGCGGCCGATGCCTACGCCCCGAGCGCCAAGACACAACGCCTTGACAATGTCGGTGCCGCGCTTGATGCCGCCGTCCACCCATACCTCGATCATGTCGAAGACTTCGGGACAGTACTTGCGAATTTCGAGCAGAGTATGCACGGCTGGCGGCGCCGTGTCCAGAGCCCGGCCGCCGTGGTTGGATAGGATGATGGCCTTGACCTGGGGCGCGTACTTGGCGGCTAGGAAGGCATCCTCGTGCGTCTGGACTCCCTTGAGTACAATGGGCAGGTCCGTGTGCTCCGCCAGCCACGGCAGTGTCGTCTTCCAAGTCAGGTCGGCTGCGGTGCCAAAGAAGAGCTGCTGGCCAACACCGCCGCCGGGCTTCTTCCCGTCGCCGTCCCCGGCGCTGTTGGGTCCCGAGTAGTCAAAATTCTGCTTCTCGTCGAGCTCGCGCTTACCAGGCACAGGCGCGTCGAGCGTCAGGCACACAAACTTGAAGTGCTCGGGCATCGAGTTGATGCGCTTCAGCATGGCGGCGCTCTTGTCGCGCTGGTTCTGCACGTACAGCTGCCAGCCAAAGACCTGGCCCGGCTGGGCGCCCTCGACGACCTGCTCGGGCGTCTGAGAGGCGTTGTTGGAGACGATCTGCATGGCGCCGAAGCGGGCGCACGCGCGGGCGATGCCGTGCTCGCCGTCGGGGTGTGCGAGGCGGGCCATGGCGGCGGGCGACACGTAGAAGGGGACATTGACCTTGTGGCCGAGGAACGACGTCGTCAGGTCGCAGGCGACGCAGTCGACGAAGACGCGCGGGCGGAGGAGGATCTGCTGGTAGACGAGGTTGTTGAAGCTCTTGGAGCGCAGGTCGTCGCTGGCGGAGAAGTAGTATGCCCATGCCTTTTTGGAGATGCGTTTGGTGGCCTCGGCTTCGATCTCGTCGAGGTTCAGCAGGGAAGCCAACGGTGGCGGCGCATCGGACTCGGCGGCGGCGGCGGCGACTGTTTCCGTCTCTACGGGCGCCCCAGCCGTATCTGGATTGACGGTGCCGAGCAGGTTCTCGGGCTTGAGGTTCTCCTCGAGGGTCCCGGGCGGGTGGACAGGGTCGTACTCGTCGGTAGCATCTCGGCCGGCGAGCTTCAGGATGATCTTCTGGCCGCCCGGGTGTGAGGGCAGGAACTCGGTGACGTCGTAGACCTTGCCGTAGAGGACCACCCAGCAGCTGTCCCTGGTGTTGTGCTTGGCCACTTGGGTGCTTGTTAGGATGCCTTTGTGTATGTCTGCGATGGGGGATGCGGAGCGTGAGATGCTGGCTTACCTTCGGCAGCGTCGAAGACCTTGGCCATGATGGCTTCTGGTTGACGAGGTCGCGTCTTGGGTAGATGCAGTTCAAAGCGATGGAACAAGCAGAGGAGGAAATGAGGGAGTCGAGAGATGGACTCTCAATTGCGACGGCTTTCAAAAAGACAAAGAGAGATTTGGGGGGGTTACTGGGCGGTTAGATCAATCACCAACTCGCAGGTCTCGGCTGTTGATAACCCGGACTGGCAGGCCACCCAGACGTGGACAATTACCAATCGACTGCCGGGATTGATGCACTGTAGTTCTGCTCACTCACTCTCTCTCTCACTCGCTCGTCTGTTAGTTATTGTGAGGCATCAAGAGGTGCTGCAGCTACGGAGCAGTTCTGCATTGGCGGCTCAACAGATGAAATAGCAGCCACTGGATAACTCACGGCGACCGCCTACGACGAGCCAGTTGGGCCCCGACCCCGGATTCTGCTGCTTCACGTAAGTTACTTACAGTACGTCTGGCCGGCCAGGTACGTGCCAACACTGTGGGGGAATCCACCAGCCCCCACTGAAACCAACTCTCGTGAACTCCTTCGGATCGGCAGATGGTTATTCCACAGTCTTGGGCCCCCACACTCCGTAGACCCATATTATGGAACGCCGCGCGTATTCTATTGGCTCCGCTAGGGCCAGATCCATCCGTCATCGCTCTCAACTCCAACGTCGTCATTGTTTTTTTTTCCCCTTCCCTTTCTACGCCTACTCACATCGACTCGTCAAGACAGAAAGAAGACGCCGCCAATTCAAGGGGTTTCCCACCCTTCTGCATCTTTGTTACTACTGGAGCCCTCGCCCCCAAAACGAAAAAGGAAAAAGATAAAAAAAACAAAGAAAGAAATAGACTCTGCCCTCACCTGCGTCGTTGACGATGCCCCCCGCCATGCGCGCCGTCGCCGTCGCAAACGACCTCTCACGGCTTTGTGTCCGATGTCGTCTCCGAGCTCGCCAGGCATCAACCCTCGTACCCAGCGCTGCATCACCTCGCCCCCAACCATCTCAGCTCGCTCCACCTGCACTTGTCCCCGGGGCCCTCTTCCGTCCGGCCCCGCCCCCATCTCGCGCCCCGGCATTTGCCCGGCCGGCATCATCATCCGCATCAGCATCAGCATCGCCGGCCTCCCACCCCGACGCCGAACCCTCGTCCTCCCCGCCAACGCCAACACCTACGCCAAACTCCACACCCACACCAACCCACTACGACCTCTTCCCCGAGACCCTGCCCGATGGCCCGCCCCCGGCCGGCCACTTCCCCATCGACACGCGCGCCCTGCGCCGCGAGTTCCTCCGCCTCCAGGCCGTCGCCCACCCGGACATGCACCCGCCCGAGACAAAGGCAAAGGCCGAGGGCGCCTCTGCCCGCATCAACGATGCCTACAAGACGCTTGCCAACCCGCTCCTCCGTGCTCAGTACCTGCTGTCCCTGCGCGGCGTCGACGTCGCCAATGATGAGACGCTCAAAGTCGAGGAGCCCGACCTCATGATGCTCGTCCTCGACACGCACGAGGAGATTGAGGAGGCCCAGTCCGAGGCCGATCTCGAGCCACACCGTCGCGAGAATGATGCCCGCATTGCCGTCAGCGAGGAGGCCCTCGAGAGCGCCTTCAAGCACGACGACGTCGAGGCGGCAAAGCACGAGGCCGTCCGCTTACGCTACTGGGTGAATATCAAAGAGACGCTGGACAATTGGGAGAAGGGCAAGCCTTCCATTTTGGAGCACTGATCCAATAAATTGGCATGACGCATGGAGATGCTATACTGCCCGCGCACAATTGTACACCAAGACTTCTATATAATGTAATGTAGATGATAGCTATCTGGCGAGCATGCTACCCATCTAGAGGCCGACTCAGCTGCTACCGATTCCGACCATACCAGTCGTTTTAAGCCAGCCCCTTGACACTCGGGGCGAGGCTGTCCTCGCTATACGGAAAATAAAATAGAAGAGACGTTGCCTGTCTCGCATCATGGTCTCATCCAATGCAAACCTACCGGAATCAAAACGCCTATCCAAGGGTTCCCGTTGATACCCAATTGTACAGCACTTGCGTACTCTTCGTCTTGTTTACCCAACCAATTAAATGGCGTCACTGATGCCGCATTATCTTTCATACGCCGGTAATTGCTCGCTGCCACCGTGGCCGACACCTCCCGATGGGCTGTTGCCAGATCCGTATCCCGGGAAATCATCCTCATCACCTAGTACTGGCGCACTCGGCTCAGCGTGGGCTGCTGCTGCGTCTGGCGCTGACGGCCCTCCGTTTCTCTGATCGACATCCTCGGGGAAAACTGGAGGTGCGCTTGCCTCATTCATCAAACGGCGCCGCTCAGCCTCTTGCTTATCCTCGTCATGGGTAGCTAGCACCGCTCCTGGCGCCACAATGTCCTCGGGGTTGGGCGCTGAGGGTTCCTCGCCAGCACCATGGTTCAGAAAACCAGCATCCAGCTGAGCCATGCGCGGTGTTTCTTCCGCATCATAAATGTCATCTTCCTCATCATTGCGGGAAGCTGGCCCGGCAGAAGGCTGGCTAGGAAGCAGTCGCGTCTCAGCCAAGCGTACACGCTCCTTTTCCGATAGCCCGTTCTGGTCCGGCACCTCAGGTCGCGGTACGTAGACGGGGGCTGTGTCCTGTGGGGACTCATTCCCTTGCGAATAGATTGGTTCTAGAGGCGAAGACAGGGACAGCGGCTGCGACGGCGAGGAATAGGAAGGTATTGGCGGCGGATACGACTGCAGGTGCGCCGGGAGAGGGCGGACTCCATTCGTAAAGTAGCTGCCCGGAGAAGATGGTCCATTGGCCTGGAAAGAATCGTGAGGCACATCCTCCATGAATCCCAACTCAGGGCGTATCACGTCGTCGTCATCACTCTCAGTCATTTGTAACCTGGCAGGCGATGCTCTAGATCTCTTTCGACCACGCGATGAGTCAATTGTGCCAACTACAGTTTCGATCGAGAGTGTTACGACGCCTTTCTCTCGCCTCAGCAGTGATGTGTCGGCGATATTTACCCCTCTCCTGGGACCGTAAGTGAAGCTGGTGTTGTCGGTTCCATTGTAGCCAAAAGCACCGGGACGCGAGGCTTGTCCACCTTGGAGCTGATTCGCAAGCCTCCCCCCCAGGTCAACAACCACCTCGACGAGGTACTTAAAGCTAATCATTTCCCCTGGAACACCGGCGATTGTCGGAAAGGCTTCATCCGGCATCTTGACCGAGACAGTCACCGAGGTCGACATGGTAGCTGGATTGATGATGAGTGGAGCTGTCGTTTGGTCAAGATCTTTGCGGAACATGCTTGTAGAGCTTGACGAAGACAACGAGAGCCCCCCGAGTCCAGTCCGGGACCGTGGGTAGACCGGGTCCTTGTCAGTACGCAGTGCGTTGCCATTTGCCGTGGGTTCCTCGAACGCCGAAGCTGGCGGAGAGCTGTCTATCTTGCCCTGTCGAAACAGGGTCACGATGATACCCGTCATGCTTTTGATTCGCTTAATGTGCTGGACTGTTACCCTAACTGAAATGGGATCACCTGGCAAGCAGCCACCCCGCAGGACCTCGGCCGTCGCCGTGATAGTTTTGCTGTCCACAGCTTGTTGTTTGGAGGCAACGGTCAATGTACCGACCGGGGACAGTGCGACTTCGGTACGACTCATACCAGTGCTGCCACTCAGGCCGCTCTCGCCACTTACCTCGCTCCGCATATCGCTTTGTATCGTGCTTCGTTGATCGGACGACTGGTTGCGTGCGTCCTCTGGATTGGTTGCCGGCGACTCGACAGTATCTGTCTCGGAGCCGACGTCCTGTACTTTAAGCGTTGTGCTGGCTGCCTTGTCGGGAGCGGTCGACCTTCTCCTTTGCCTATGCTTCGATATTGGCTCCAGAAAGATGGTCCTTGGTCTTGGCGTTTGGAGCGGTCCAATATCGATATCTTCGACGAGTACGACCTTGCGATCGCAAGAGGACGTTGGCGCAATGGTAGTCGGTCTTGTCAGGGTCGCCGTAATCATGTACGAGATCATACCTCGCTCAAACTACAAAGAGAAGGGTTAACCGACATTATGAAGCCGAGCTATCAGGTTACGAACGGAAACTCACATCGATACTTCTTGGCAGACCCGCGCTGGGGAACACTAAATCAAAACCGAACTCGTACTTGCCGGCGTCCAGCCGCCCCTCGCCGCTCAGTACTTGTTCGTCCTCAAAGAGGCTGGCAAAGCCACCGCCGTGATAACGCGGTCGTGTTGTGCCGCCATTGAATTGGGGAAGAGCAGAGGCCTGGGCTTTGGCGGCGGCAGCCGAGTCCTTGAAAGCGCGAACGAAACCACGGAGGGAAACGACGAGGTGGGTGATGCGGACAGGCTTGGCAAAGACGAGGACGACGGCACCGCGGACGTGGTCGCCGGCAGCGAATCGCCTGTGAGGCTCATCGGGGCGGATATAGAAGTCGGTGTGTGCGCGATTGCGGCTGCGCAGAGGCAGCACGAGGGAGCTTCGGCCGATACGCGACAGAAGGCTCGGTCGCGTAGAGGTCGCGGTGGCGGGCGCGGGCGCGGGCGCGGGCGTGGGCGTGGGAACAGATGGCGATTCGGCGCAAGGGGCGGTCGAGTTCGAAGAGGTCGAGCTAAGGTTGGGAAGCGACGGAGAGGTTCTTGCGGAACGACCCATGCCCAGATGCAATGCCGAAGGCATGAGGGCCGGGGGCGCAAGAGGTGATGTTGGGGGTGACGATTGTCACCCAGATATGGGGGGCCAACGAGCGACGGGGCTGGCCAAGGGCAGCAAGGGCATTGATTGGATTGGGCTGGAGTAGACTTGGAGAAGAGAGAGAGACTGGACAGGATGAGAGCCGGTGAGCTGGGGCTGCAACTCGTCTGTTGATTTGCCCGTCGGTCACTATGCCATGGGTGACGGGGATGGCTCAAGGTGGGAAGCGAGCGCAGTCAGGTCCCAGTGGGCAAAGAGATGGAGAGTTGGAGACTTGGAGGCGTCGGTGGCGGCGTCGGCGGCGGGGCGGCAGAGGCGGAGCAGTACTGTACAATAGACAAGATAGGAGTGCACAGTATGTACAGTAAGAAACTGGGCCAGCGGCCGGGACGATCAACGATAATTTGACGAGACAGAGGGGCGCCACGAAGGACAGATTGATGGTGTTGAGTGAGGTTGTGTAGGCAGAGCTATGTTGAGGGGAACGGAAAGGCGAAGCGACAGGCAACCTCAAGAATGGACAGCGTCAAGGTGGAGGGAGAGGCAGGTGCACACCAGGAGCGTCGCGTCAAGACCGGCAAGAGGAGGAGTGAGGTGCAGGTGCAGGTACAGGTACAGGTATAGGTACAACACCACACCCACCAGGTACCCAGGTAGGTACCTCATCTGTGCTAATCTGTGCAATGCCCCGGAGTTGGGGGTTGCGCCGCTGTATTTCATTCCTTACGGCCATCATCACTCATGACACTCTGTGGCATTCTTCTTCTGCCCCCCTGAACAGCCTCTGACAAAACTATACGCCTAACCCATTGTTGATCCGATCTAGCTTATAGCACTGCACCTACAGGTAAGCAAGGTACGGACCTAGATACCTAGGTACCCATCACGGCCCATCACCGAGGATTCTTGTTGCCTTCGGCTTCGGTTCGGCTCCAGCTGGACGGCGCCTACGCCCCTGCAGCAATAGACGTGAAGACGGGCATAGCCAGTAGTTCGACAGGGAGCTACTGTAGCTAACTTGCAGAGTGTAGACTGCACTCGAGGTCAAAGAGCGGGCGGTTCCAGTTCTGTCAACGCGCCAAGAGAAGCTTGATTGGTTTTGGCTCGGGGTTCTCGAATAAGGCCGACGAGGTACATATACATCTATCCCCACTACGCCTAGATCCGGCGTATTCTTGTAAAGTACAGTACAGCATCAAACTCAATTCAATCTCCTTTCATTGTGTCCACTTGCATTGCCTACCGCACCGACACAGTCTACCTGCTAGCCACTTTGCTCGGGGCAGCTTCCTTCACATCCCCCCAATTTCGGCATGTCCTCATTGGCAATGGTGGCATCTTGTGGATGGTTATTGGCCTTGCAGGGCTTAGCTGCCATCCGGCCGCATGATGATCACAGCGGGTGGAGAGACGGACGGGATTATCGGCACGTTATCCAACAGGCTAATGAACACGCTGATGGACGCTAGGCACGCAATAGACGGACGACATACATGTACGGAGTAATCTGTAATCTGTACAGCACCATGTCTTGGGATGAGAGTCCATCCCTTGCCATCCTTATCCTGCCTGGGAACGACTTCACTCAATATAAGCACCAGTATTACTGTTTATGAGATTTGCTTCCATTTAGTAGTCTCTCATTTCTAGTCTAATCCCCATCTGCTGTTCCAGCGATCTATTGTCTTGCTCCGTCCTTGCTACTGTTTCTATTCCTTTCAATCATGTTTCTTCCCGGTATACAGCGTCATCGCACAAGAGGTATCGTTCATGCCACTGCCCGTCCCCAATGCAAAAGAGGCACACCGTTATGCAAAGCAATGCCAAAATGCCAAACTCCATACCATGTGCCTACCGTAGGCATATCATAATAGAAAAGCGCCATCCCATGCAGTTATTATATATCCCCCCCTTGGGACCTCCGACAACATGTTTTCTAATCCAGTGCTTCGCCGCTGAGGATGCTCTTGAGGATGCCCGCACCCACTCCCTCAGCCACCGACTCAATCTCCTTCTCTGCAGCGCAACTTGTGATCCTTCGCTCGTGCGCATTGGGCACAGGACTCTTTCGGCCCCTCTTACTTGGCGTCTGTGGCATCATGAAGCTACCGCTCCTACCGTCCGAGGCGTTGACCAATCCGAGGGTTTCCAGGCTGCCAACCACCTCACGAAACTCGGAGCTCGACAAGGGATGAAGAACTGAATCTCGTGTGCACAGTTGGCAGTAAGCTTCAAAAAGAGCCTTGACTGTCGGTGCCATTGGCTTGCTCTTGGATGGTGTTAATCCACCGTTCGCTATTCTTGCCGCTGCTCGGTTTCGCTTTTCGTAGGCGACCAAGGCGCACAATGCTGCCTTTTGTTGCAAGTTGAGAGCCTTGAGTCTCTGAGTAGTGCCATTGCTGAATGCAGCCGCAGTGACCTTGTTCAGGTGTCCTATCGAAGCTCGAGGAGCGGTCTCTGCCGTCAAAGCCTTGAGAGAGCTCGCCATGAACTGCACCATGCTTCTGGGGCCAGTTTCGCCAGAAGCTCCGTTGATGTTTTCGCCCAGAGGTCGCTTGGAGGGTGTAAGCTGCAGCATCTTCTCCCCTGCCTCCTCCTCATGCTTCTGCCTCGTCTCCGTTTCAACGAGGTCTAGTGCCCGTCGGCAGATTTCAAACGCCTTGCGCAAATCTCCCGTCTGGCTAGCCACTTTTCGAGAGCAGAGCTCAATGGCGGCGGGACGGATAAATGGAACATAGCCATCCTTGCCTCCAGGCATTAATGACTTGAGTCGGGTGGTGAGAATGTTCTTGATCTGAGCTGCGTTATAAGGCAGGAAGGGCAAGAGATCCGGCTTGAGATTCTTCGACTTCAACCGAGGCAGAAATCGGTCAGTAAGATCCAGAGCGTTAGCAACGCCGACCAAGACGAGCTGGGATGATCGTTGTAGAGACCACTCAAAGATTCTGTACAAGCTCTCCAAGCCCATGGTCAGAATGTGATCAATTTCGTCGAGGGTGACGAGGTACACGGTCGAAGACTTTGTCTTTGGCGCAAACATGCTTTGCAGTGCCGTTACAGCGTCGGCCTCGGAAGAATCACCGCCTCGGCCCAGTGCCTCAAGCAGGGTGTTGTACAGATCCTTGGATGACTTGATGCTCATGCAGTTGACGTAGACGCCGCGTACAAGGTCTCGCTTCGAATACTCCTCTGTCAACTCGCTAATCATGGCACTCTTGCCGGTGCCTGGCGGTCCACTGACATACAAGCACCCATTGGGTGACGAGGATGAGCAGCGTTCGAGAAACTGAGTCAGCTGGTCTCTCTCCGACTCTCGTCCGATGAGCTTTCCTGGCTCGGCGCCTCGTGCAAATAGTTGTCGTGCTGAGTGATAGACAGTCTGAATGGTGCCGGGTGAGAGAGGTGTTTGAGGAGTCAACCGTTTGAAAAGCTTCCCGGCTGACATGACAGCGTGGCGAGGTGTCGTGGGATAAGAGCCAAATGCATCGCGATGACGTGGTGTTGAGGGTGTGACGGGGTTGGTCTTAATGGAGGTTTGTGTTGTGGACACTTGCGCCTTGGAGGGCAATTCGTCGAGGACATCGTCTTGTTCTTCGTCGGATCCGTCCAGGGGGTACTGGTTTTCGTCGTTGTAGACTGGAGTTGTCCCGGCGAGACGTCGGCTTCTCTTGCAAGGAACCGCGGCAACTGCGTGTCATGTCAGTCGGCAAATTCTTTTTCTTTCCACCTCTGCTTCTACGATGGCAGCAACCTACCAGCATCCGCAGCGCCTCTAGTCCTCTTTCCTAAACGGGCCATGGCTGTTGTGAATGTCTCCTTCCTGGAGGAACAGAAAGCAAAGGGGAGAAAGTATGAGATAAAGAAGCACTTGGTAGCACTTTTCGGTGGCAGGTGTAGATAAACGTCTTGAAAAGGTTGAGGCTGAAGGGTGAAATATTGTGAGAATACGTATTGACATTGGATGGGATTGCGTGGAGAGACGAGATTATTTAGTAGTGGAGTAGCCGCGCGCTATGGCGACGCATTTGATGGACGTGTTGAACGCGTCCAGACGCGACAGGTCGCGGAATCCATTAAAGATTTAGCGTGTGCACTAGCCTCAGTGCGCCGCGTGTGGCGCCCTACGCAACCACGAATGTGCCACACCCGCGTCCCTGGCTGTAGGCCAGCGAATCAGTGTGGATTCCGAAGTGCGATGCAATCCGAGGCTGGTACAACGAAGCCCAACACGCAACAGTCACTATTCAGCGTCCTAAAGAATGGGCAACAAACTCTGTAAATAACCATGGTAGACAATCAATGGTCAGACAAGTCGATTAGGAGGCACATTCTCCCTATCTCAGCCCCCTTGCTGAGCTTGCACTTCAGTTTAACCGCGCGCCGGCAGACCTGCTAAGCTCACATTCTGCTGAAGCCCCAGTACCCCGACCGAAACATCGATACTAGACATAGCCGTACGGGCTGCGTCCTCCTGCTAGTTGGATGACGGCTCCGCGCTCTGCTCTATATACCCACTTGGCACTTCGTAATCCTGCTCAACATCTTCTTGCCACTGGTTGATCCTGAGCTCACGATGTCGATCCCATTCATCAGGATGTTGAAGGAGCTCTGGTGCTTGAGCAGCGCCAGACATAGCTGCGACACGTAGGATGGCCCACTGTATCTCGATCATGGCCTGGAATAGAGGCACTGACTCTGTATCGCGTATGACTTGAATAATGTGGCCCGACTCGACAGGATGGTGCGATGGTTTGTCTGCAAAGATCCTGCCAACTACCTGGCATAAGTTGCATTCGACACCACACCCAGGCAGCGGTCCTTTTCCATAATAGTGATCAAGTTGGCCTAAAAGGCTAGTGCTAGGGTCTCTTTGATCACTTAAGCTAATATTCCGCAAAGCGTTTCGATCTCGGCTTCGAGGCATCCACCGAAACTGGAGCTGGATCTCCGACAGGCCGGGGCGGTCAAGAATTGGCATGCTTCCAATAAACTTGAAACCAAAGTACGCCCTCCTCCACCAGTCGTGAAGGGTTGGAGTGAGGCTCAACATATTCCAAGCCTTATCAGAGGTACCGCGGCCTGTAGTCAAAAGATTTACAGCTCTTTCATGCTCGAGTGGGACAAGGAAGAGTTTCACGAGCACGGGCATAACCGCGTCTGTGTTGACGAGATTCTTGTCGCTGTCATTCCATGCAAAGGGAACAATGTGACAAACCTGAGCGTCTCCAGTTGCCGTAACGACGCAGAGCTCGTGGTCTTGGCGGTAGGCCTTGTTCCTTTCAGCTTTGTTGCGGCCGGCGTTTTTGGAAGTGGTACTGCGAGATGCAGCGTCAGACTGCGCCTGTTTTTCTGGATTCTTTTGAAGAACTGGGAAGAATTAGTCTGACAGTCTTCGGGGTCAATCATTAAAGGGAAGGGAAAGAAACAGGAATACTTACAATGGGCCAGCAACTTTTCCGACCCGTTCAACAAGCCTTTCACCATGACGCCGCCATCTTGCGTCAGCAGGTTATCCAAACGCGTGACGGACATGTTGATCAAAGCCGAGAACTGCAAAGCTGTGAGCTCCCACCCCGGGTCCTGCCTTAAAGCTCTCTGCCTTTTCAGCAACTCTTCAATGACAGTAAGTCGCCTCTCATAATCGTCAAGGGGGACGAGGTCGAGGGGTTTCTCGAAAGCGGATTGGTCTGAAAGATAATTGCCCAATTGTTTCAGGCGTTCTGGGCGGTCCTGGTTCCGTATGCAATAAGCTCGAAAGACCTCTCTGAGCTCTGTACGCTCCATGGCTGCTGGGTCAGAGATGCAAGGAGTAGTGGAACCGAGGGAATAGAACATCGTAAAGCATGGACGGAACAGATATGCACAAGACAGGAAGGAAGAAGGGAAGAAGGGATCACTGCAAAGAAGAAGACGGCACAGAAAAGTGTGTTAGCAGCATAGAATAGAAGAGAAAAAGAAAGAAGAGAAAAGATAAGAAGAGGGGAGAAAACGCTATTATTTATATAGGGGACATCTCCAAACTCCTGTGGCAGGGCAGCTGCCTGCAGCTGTCAAGCTTGTTTTGAGTTCTTTCCTATTATGCAAATGCCAAGCGTCTCTGCAGCATATTCAGGGAACCTGTTTGCTTGATAAATCGAGAAAGTAATTGTTCAACGCACCACTCTTGTTATTCAACACACTGAGAAGCGCAAGCCTGCCATCCGTTGGTCGGTACGTGCAATGCTGAATGTGTGTTGAATCACTGGCGCCTCCAGAGTCGACAGTCCATCATTCCATAATACTGATGATGAAGAGAGGGTATCCTTGGAAATGATAAAGGTAAATTGATTCATTGAGCTACTTGTCACATTCCCGTCAGCTCGCAGTGCTACAGTCTGATCAAGTTTCCAGTCTCCGGCTACTCCTCCTTATCAGCAGCAAACAGTTTCAGCTCATCCATCGACACCTTATTGAGAGCTTTCTCGTTGGTCGCATTGAGGAAGACCCTGTGTTTAGTTAGCCGTGAGATGCTACGCAGGCATGCGTGAGAATGGTTTCATACTTTGGCACCACTTTATCGCCCTCCTTGCCTCTCGCATCAAAGGCTTCTTTCCATCGTGAAACACACAGGCACCATTTGCAGCCTCCGGTCAGGCCAATGGTTCGCAAGTCGTTGCCTTGAGCTGCCGAATATTTCAGAAACTCGTCGGTCACCTCTGCCGCAACCGAGTGGTTTCCGAAGTCAGAGGCAGGCACATCACAGTACCCATTTCGTAAGTAGCCGGTCAGCGGGCTAGTGGAGTGAAGAGCAAGTGGCTTCTTGAAGACTATAAGCTTCTTGTCAGCAACCTAGGCTGAGAACTGTAGCATTGAGAGCAAGTAAGGTACCGTTGAGTGACTTGGACATTATGGCGGCGTTATGGTCGTGCTTGTAAATATAGTTCGGCTTGCTTTGGAGGCTGGAGTTGGAGATTGGGGTGTGATACCGGCAAGGCAGGTTTTCATTTATCTGTATGTTTAAATCGGCTGAAATAAAACGGGAGCATATTCACTACAGTATGTCACCAGGGAAGACAGTTTGTACCACTGCCTGCTCGCTGTCTGCCTACCCAAGGTATCTTGAAGCAGCTCGGAGTTTATGACGCTTCTACCCCGCAAAACGTTGGTTTGCCGTCATACATATCTAGGTACCGAAGAAAGTCTCGTCCAGATCAGTAGCCCTTGGCAGCAAAGTTACCCGAGAGCCAGCTACTTGGCAATATAACTGTGAGCCTGTGAGAGGGAAACCGACCCTTGGCGATATTAATAAGTGCCTCGTAGTTGTGTGTTATACATGGGTTCAATCCCGACTGGATACCTAGTCTTTGACGATTCCTTGACCCGAAACATGGACTATAGGTAGGACGAGAAGATGAAGGGTTGCATCGGGCAGAATTGTGTAGAATTGTGTAACTGCTATGGGGCAGACAATGAAAAGGGGGCATCCTGCTTCTACAACGCGGTTATTTCGCTATCCAGTCACAGCCAACGTTCCAGGGATGTCATCTGCTGCCAGTTAATACGAATAGCTACTTTGGTGCTGAGCAGCTGCATTCCCATGCTCGCCCCACATGTCGATCTGGAGCAGTACATAACGTAGGCGACATTGGCAGAGCTGCAGACTGCTTCACCCTGTCTCTCACATTATTGCCGAGACACTGTTAGCGGAGCAACATGGCATCAGTTCATGTGCTGCTAAATGTTTACCCTCTCATTGGCTTGGACACGGGCTTGCAGCTCCTCAGCGCGTGGTGTTGGCCCCTTGTTGACTCCCTTGGCTATGACAATCAGCAGGCATGACGTCATTGAACCTCGGTCACGAACCACCCCGTAAAAGGGCGCCTCGTCCGATCCGCCCATGGCACGCAGATTTACGCTTCCCATCAGCCCCCGAGCCTCCCATCTACCTAGCAATTGAATCGATCTCACAACAAGATTCAAGCGGAAAGACCGAGCTTCACCATGACAACTCATATCCCCGCCCTCACCATCCCCACGGATGTGTTTCTCAATTCTGCCGCGTCCATCCTCTTGCCCATTGGATTCGGGACTGCCGTGGGCTACAGCGTGCAACGTATGCTTACTGAAGCCCTGCTCGGGTCACTCAGTTCCTTTCGCTAACCCCTAGCGGTCATGACAGCTTCCGAGACAAAGAAGACGTATCAGGCTCTCAACCGGCCCCCCCTGAACCCTCCTGGGTGGGTGTTTGGCCCAGTCTGGACCATTCTCTATGGGTAAGCATGGCGCGCGGCAATGGAATAGCAAGCCCGGAATCTCTAACACACTGCCATGTAGAATCATGGGATACGCCGCGCATCGGGCAGCCTTCAACGGCCTCTCGCCCCTGTCCGCCCCCGAGACGATCCAGACGACCCGCCACGCAATGACGCTCTACTCCATTCAACTCGGTCTCAACCTCATCTGGACGCCGCTCTTCTTCGGCCTCGGACGCCCCATTGAGGCCACCGCCGACATTATCGGTCTCGTCGGCGTCAATGCCTACCTGACCTATCTCTACAGCTCCATCGACACCGTTTCTGCCTGGTGCCAGGTCCCTTACCTGGCCTGGCTGGGGTTCGCAACCTACCTGAGCGCGGGCACTGGTTACCTGAACAACTGGACTATCCCCACGGCCTCCACTAGGAAGGCTGGCAAGAAGAACTAAAAGAGTGCTGCATGATTGGCAGGTCGCTAGTCACAGGAACACTGGTTTGATCAATATGCTCCAACGCATTTGTATTGAAGCGAGTCTAATAACTTTGCCAAGTCCTTTCTGGTGACCCCGATTCTGCCCGCACTTGAACTATATGCAGACCTGTGTCGTATGTATTCACCTGCTCATTCGATCGTCATAATATGAATAGCTCAGAAGAGAAGTGAACAAAAGAAAGAACGCCGTTTTAATGCTCCCACTATGTGACCTGCCATGAAAAGAACGCTTGCAGACAATGACCGCAGGTAGACAAAATTCTAGCAATATTCCATCCGTAACTGCAAATTCCATCACTGCAATGGGAAGTTTCGTTTTAGCCCATCATAGACCATGAAGATGAAGGCCGAACTCGGAGCTGCGCGGAAGCAAGTGATACCGCATCCGCGATACATGCCCCGCACTCCGTGCTGCCGCCAGAGGGCAGCGCCTTCATCGTAGAACGTCCGCTTCTGTGCCAAACCCCCAACTGGCGCGGTCTGCATCCGGGACTTGATGGTATCGGCGGGGAAGAAGAGAAAGTTGTACGAAACGCCGGCCGATGCGCCGGCGAGGGCCTGCTGCCAGAGCGGGAGGGGCGTAGCGAGCATCTCTTGCTTTTCGGTCTCGGATGTCGCGGTCTTGGTTTTAAGCCCATAGAGCAGGGTAGTGACGGTCTCTTTGGCGCCGAACCAGGCGGAGCACCCACCAGCCTCTCTGATGAGTGTGCCCAGCTGGCCGTGCCAGAATCCACGAAGGCCTTCATGACGGAAGACGTCTTTGATGACGGCAATAGGACTGAGCGCCGGTCCAGTGGCTCCATTGCCAAGCACAGGGGCTTGAATCCTGCACTTGACCAGCTCGATTGGTGTGAGAACGAATGAGGTCAAGGCTCCGGAGAATGCGCCAGTGAGCCAGAGTTCAGGAAGCGACAGGCCCTTGTCACGGGAGGACAGCCCACTGGTGAAGAGAAGTTCCCGCCCGAGACTCTCGAAAACGAACAGGCTACTCGTCTCGGCTGCTGCTCCGAACAGTGGAGCGCTAATGCCTCGGTAGAGGCCCAGGAACCCATCGCTCTTTATGGATTGTCGAAAGCAGTCGAGTGGACCGGTGTATCGAAGCGGCAGGTGGTCGGGTTGGCTCTGTAGGCGTACCTTGACGGTATCAAATGGGTACTCGATGTATTTACCAACGATGCCGGCAATCTGGGTATGTTAGAATGGAGGCGTGGAAGTGGGGGACATTGGCACACTGGGACATACCGATCCATATGTGACATTCTCAATGGCCTCCATTAGCGCGGACTTGCCCTTGAAGGTAATATGGGCTGGCGCGGCCGAGACCTCGACCGAGATCGGACTGGGCTCCATTTCGGAATTCAGGGAAAAGACAGGAAGGCCGGGGTGGGATGGGAATAATATGCAAAAGGTATGAGAGATGCGGAAGGTGGAAGTGTATGTTTCTCAAGATGGTATCCGAAGGCTGGTTCTAGCAAGATGGGCGTAGGGAGAGTCGCAAAGCAGTGGGACTCATTGTGCGCTGCCGGGCTGATGCGATGATGGGAGAGACGCAAAGAATCAGAGGTGACAGAAGATGACGAGCGGGCGGGGAGGCGGGAGGGCGGGAAGACGGCAGTTTAAGAGCGTGGGAGAAAACCCAGCCGGCTCATGGCAAGCCAAGCAGACCGGTGCTCGGGTCACGATTTGGGCTGCGACATATAACCAAAGCGCTGTGGGTGTGCGTGCGCGCGTACCTGTGTGTGTGTGTGTGTGTGTGTGTGTATCTGGTCTGGTCTGGTCTGGTCTGGTGAAAAGTGGATGAAAGAGGCCATCAGTCATCGGCGTCTGGTCCCAATCCAAGCGTTGGAAAAAATCCATCAGGCTCTATCGAGAAGCACAGGCCAGCAGGGGGTCCCGCTTTCGGGTGAGGGGCAGCCAAGGCAGCCAACGGGAAGCAGGTACATAGCCAAGTACCTTCTTATCAGATCTTTTCCCTGGCGGTCGGGTCAGGGGTCTTACGTCTTGCAACGTCTCACACCTCGGTTTGAGGAGGGGCAATTGGAGATGATTGGAGATGATTGGAGACGAACGGGGCCCGGTTGGGGCCAATTTGGTACTGCTGCTGGGCCCTGGGGGGGCCGAGAATGGACCCGGGAGCCATCCAGGGCGTCACTCCGTGCCTCGACTGATTGATTAGATGGCCAGCCCGGAACCGAAGTGTGGCGCTACTGCAATCAAGTGCAGAGCTGTGAGGTCGACGACGGGGCGGTTTTACGTACTCTTGGCGAGATGGAATGAAAAGCTGAACTGCCGTGCCACAACAACTCTGTGAATCGGTGGTCCAAGACCAGGCAGCGGCAGCGGCAGCGGCAGCGGCAGTCGGATGCTGAGCTTCGTCCATGTGCAGTAATCACATCGCTTGCGACTGGCTGCCTCGCTTCCGTGACAAAGGGCTTGCATTGGGCTTGCAATGGGCTCCCTCCCGCTGTGTTTGGCATCGTGTCGTCCTCTTCTCCTTCTCCCGCAACCCGGCGGCCAGTGTCGTCGAAATGCCTCTGCCCCAGGCGTGCATGAGACCCTCCTGCTAAGCCAGGGTCCGGTTCCATTGCCTGCCTCCCTAGGGCCTCTTTGGGTTGCGCGAATTCTGCGTGTCGGAGGTAGCTTGCTGTCGATCGCGGTAAGTATGCGGAAGCTACCGCTACCTGCGTCTGCGTCTGCTTCTGCGAGCAACTCTCCAGCACATATGGACCTGGTCAGTCGCCTTGTCGGAGCAGGGGAGCTGACCACATGGGGCAGGGAGGCCTCGCCGTTGATCCCTATAACGTTGCCATACTGTATGCAACACCAAGTACTGTGTATGTGTAGGTATTGTAGTAAGTAAAGGACGGGTCGGTCAGGACTGCTGATTCAGTCTTGGGCCTTGGGAAGTACACATCTGGGCGAAATTGGCGACTGGGTCGTTGGATGAATGGATCTTGTCCACCCTCCCAGTCCTTGCTAGTGTAATCTGTACATGCATTGTAGTACAGTAGATGCGGTTGAACAATGAATGCCGCCAGCATCGACTTGGCCAAGGCAGATGTAGACGGTACGTACTTTCCACATGTGCCTGTACCGATCCGGTACTTGCCCAACTGTTCCTCGACTGCAAAGTGGGGTTGGAACAGTCGCGTTTTCAAGACGCGTCAAGAAATCAATTAAACATGCTAGTGGGCCTCTATCTCGCTCCAACGAGTCATCCTCGCCTCAAACACCGAGATAGTTTCCTCATACAACAGGATACAAGATGACGGTATCACAAGCCACCTCCGCTCCCGAAGCGTCCGCTGTCTCTGCTCCGGCCAAGAACCACGAGGAGATCCAGTATCTTGACCTCGTCCGCGAGATTCTCGACACGGGCGAGCGTCGCCCTGACCGGTATGTACAGTATCTGCGCCCGCCACAGCATTACTCCTTCGCTGCCTGGTCTTGCAGGCAGTTCGGCTTCGACCTCGGCTTCGACCTCGGCTTCGACCTCGACTTTGACTTCGAGTTGGTACTGATCACGGGGACAGAACCGGAACAGGCACCTACTCCATCTTCGCTCCCCGGCCGCTCAAGTTCTCTCTTAATAACAACGGCACCCCCGTCCTGCCCCTCCTCACCACTAAGCGCGTCTTTACCCGCGCCGTCATCGCCGAGCTGCTATGGTTCGTCGAGGGAAACACCTCGTCGCTGCCGCTCAGTGAAGCTGGCATCAAGATCTGGGACGGCAACGGATCCCGCGAGTTCCTTGATAACCTCGGCCTCGAGCACCGCGAGGTCGGTGACCTTGGCCCCGTCTACGGCTTCCAGTGGCGCCACTTTGGCGCCGACTACGTCGACGCAAAGACCGACTACACCGGCCAGGGCGTCGACCAGCTCGCCGACATCATCCACAAGCTTCGCACCAACCCCTTTGACCGCCGCCTCATTCTCTCCGCTTGGAACCCGCGCGACCTCCGCCTCATGGTCCTCCCTCCCTGCCACATGTTCGCCCAGTTTTACGTCTCATACCCGCGTCAAAGGGATGCGCCGGAGGATGCCAAGCCTCAAGGCCACCTGCACTGCCAGCTCTACCAGCGCTCTTGCGACATGGGTCTCGGCGTGCCCTTCAACATCGCCAGCTACGCGCTCCTCACCCATATGCTGGCGCACGTCTGCGATCTGGTTCCGGGCAGTCTGACACACGTCATGGGTGATGCCCATGTCTACCTCGACCATGTCGACGCCCTCCAGACCCAGCTGGAGCGCGAGCCCCGCGAGTTCCCCGAGCTGGAAATTGCTCGCGAAAAGGGCGGCAGCATTGATGGGTGGAAAGCGGACGACTTTGTCATCAAGGGTTACAATCCGCACAAAACGATTGCCATGAAGATGTCTGTATGAGCGATGGACATGTCTCTTCTTCCAACAGTATGGATATGATGTATCTTTTTGTTACTATATAACTGGCGTTATTCATAGAATTCGGGGCACATGGACCCAATGTAAGTTGAGGATTGACCCATCAGTGTGCGTGGCCTGAGAGACACGAACCAGCCATACTCATCTTCACCGTTCATAATGCATGTGCCAAAATCGATTGCTCCTTTCATGGATACCTAGGGTACAGTAGGATACAAGTAGAGATCCAGAGACATCACCACCCAACGCCAGAGCCAAGAAAGATACAAGTTCCTCCTACATCAAACGACGCGCCGCGTAACATCTGTACTTCGTACATGAGGACGCTTACTGCTTCTTCTTGTTGGCAGCAGCCTTGGCGGGCGACGGCTCCTTCTTGTCAACAACAGCCGCCTCGTCGGCCTTCTTGTCGTCGTCGGCCTCCTTCTTCTCGGCATACCACTGGCCGGCCTGGAGAACAAGGATGCCGACGAGAACAAGAGCAAGGATGGTGTTACTAGCAGAAAGCACCTTCAGACTGTCCTCGCGGCCCAAGATGATCTCACCATGCTCGCCATCGTGAGTCTTGCCGCCCCACTCGTCATTGACGTCCCAGGCACCGCCGCTCACGCTGCGCAGAGCCTTGACAATGTTGGCAATGTAGACGCCGACACCGATGAGGTAGAGAATGAGCGAGGCGCCATCGAAGAGGAAGTTGGCTTCGCTAGGGCGGAAAAGCTTGATGAAGAGGCCGATGAAGCCAACGGAGATGAGGATGTGGAGGATGCGGCTGATGAGAGGCGGCGACTGGTGGACAAACTTGAGATGGGTCTCGAGGTGGTCAAAGAAGTTGTCCGGGATAGGAGCCTGGGTCCAGAGCAGAGGGAAGTCGTAGGGGAAGGAAGCGAAGAGGATTCCGAGGAAGAAGCAGACGGCTGGAGAGGGAAGAGGTTAGCGCTTCAGCACGGCACAAGAGGAAAGGCAAGGCGAGGAGAGGGCTGGGAGACGGGCAGAAATAACTCACGTCCAATGATCATAAAAGTCGCAAAGGAAGAAGAACCGTAGTAGTTCTTGGACCTGGTGGTCTTGGTCCAGTCGATGAAGCCCATCGTGTTGGTCGCCAGATGCGTCGCGCGCGGAAAGGGGATGGATGGTCTGTATAAGGGCGTCTGGGGTAAGACGGGTGTTCGCGAGCAAAGGGGCGATGGTTTTGGAGGATCGCGCGGGCGTCTGCGATACTGACAAGAGGGCTGAGGAGGAGGGGGGAGAAGGAGGAGAGGGAGGGGAGAGCAAAAAGTGCGGAGGAGTTGAGGATGGTGAAAGGTGGAGAAGACGAGGCTTGAGCTTCTGCGGTGCGAAGCTCTGGCCACAACAATAAGAACTGAGGGGAGCCTGGGGAAGCAGAAAGCTGGGGCTTGTGAGTGGCTGGGCTGGGCCTGCGCTAACCCCACATGCCCCGATAGGGAGCGAGGTAAAATTGGCCACTGGGCGGTTTCTTCTTCATTCATGTTCCAGCGAGGTACGTACCTGCATCACCCAGTGGAGGCACCTGGAAGGCATCCTTGCATGTATTATAGAATCAACGGACCCGGGCCCTCTGACTTTCAGAGGCATCATGGCATCCATTTGTAGAGATATTCGAGAACGAGGAACGGCCACAGACGACTGACGACTGCAAGAGGTTCCAGCTGCGGCGGGCATGGCATCTTCACCTGGCGCTCGCCCGGAGTATCCGTACCTTGGCTGCATTTAAAGAAGCCAGGCAATAAATAGTACGTGGCCGCAAGCGCTCTAGTACCTGGGTCTCGATTCCCATCGAGTCATGCCTCCCCCTGTCTTGAGCCTTCTAGTTCTGCATAGTAGATCCAGCACGAGAGACTACAGTACTAATGTAGGTATGTGTATATGTTCCTCACGATGTGTCATCTCATTGGAAGCCGGGCTGCAACCTGGGTATCAACAAGTCTACACATGGTAGGTAAGGTACTTGGTTGTACAGATGTCAGGTATTCAGAGGTTCAACGGCGCCAATCCCCGCTCCCGCACCGCTCGCTGCAACGACTCCTTGAGACTTTGCACCGACTGTTTCCAAACTTGCTTCCCCTTCCCGTCCTTTCCATCCTGTTCCACCACCACATCCAACCACTTGACCAGCTTGGTCGCTTTATCCAAGTCACGCTCTTCCTGCACCACTCGTGTCAGAAACTTGTCCAGAACCTCCACATCCCCACGGTGCGGCCCCTCACGCCGCGTCTCTGCGTGCCACGCGTCCAACATGTCTTTGATCTCCCGTGTCGAGGTCACTCCTGAGCTCGCAAATGATATCTTTGGGGGAGGCGGCCCAAAATGGATCCTCTTCTGCCCCCCAGGGAGCATAGTCTCTAGCCCTGATGGTTGATTCTTCCGTGTCGGCGCATCAAGTCCTGATCTTTGAGCCAGTTTGCGCCGCCGATGATCCGCAATCACCTCCTTCCGCACATCCTCTGGTAGTTCTGCGAGAAACTCAGGGTCCAGCTCCTCAACATCGTCCTCGGGTGCTTCGGAGCCACTCCTCATTCCTAAAAAGTTGGTTTGCAACAGTCCAGCCTCGGCATCTCGCTGGCGCTGAGCCTTTCCAAAGATACGGCGAATACCCCCGCGTTTTGTAGGCGTAGTCGGCTTCCTCGGCTGTATGGAGCGGTTCTTTTGCGGGGACTTTTTGGGTGAGGTGACCATCTTGGCAGTAGCTTGCCCATATGATGCTAGAATCTCCGCCTTCATGTCTTCGGGAAGTGCACTGAACACCTCGGGATCGACCTGAGACGGCAGCATATCGGGGAGCGCGGGGCTCTGCGACCTCGACTTTCTCGACAATTCCGAATCGTTGGTCTCCGTAAGCCTAGGTTTCTGTGCCATAAGCTTGCTCCTGATATCGCTGGGCAGCTCAGCCAAGATGGCGGGATCAGGATTACTGGGTAGAAGAAACTGAGTTCCGGCAACGTTGAGAGGCGTCCTGGTTTTGACATCTTCTTCGCTAGCCCTGGTCAGTGCCATTGCTGGGTGGTATTTGGGCTTTCGTGGTGTCAAGGGGTCATCTGCAATCGGGTCCTCCTCCATGTCTCGCCCAGGAACGTCTCTGTGCTTTTTCGGGCTGACAATATCGTCAATCGACTCGGCATTGGGCGATTTTCTTCGGAGGGGAGAGGGTTTGGCATAAGCGCTAAAGGCGAGCCTCCTCTGGCTTCCATCTGGAGCAGCGGCGTTGACCTTGATAGGCTCAAGCTTGGTCATCTGGACTCCAAGCCCGCGGATATCTCCTGGGCTGAACTTGTAGGAACGCAGTATCGATACTGCTTCCTTTCCTATTCTCTCCCAATCATGTGTAGCGACGCCAAAGGTTGCACTCTTGCTAAAACTGTCGCACTTTCCGTGCCCGAGGTGTTTGGCAGGATCAAGAGGGGCTTCCAGAGAACGTCGCATAATCTTCATGGTAAGTTGCTTTCCCTTGGATTGCTCGTTGAGCAGACGCTTCTCCAGCTCCTTGCAGAGGTTCATGACAAACTCCTCGGCCTCTGGTTGATTTATAAATCGTATTCCCCAGTTGACCTCTGCAGAAACTGATTTCCGAGGTGGTTGCGCGCCTACTTCGGTTCGATCAATGCCACGGGCATAATCCCGAAGCTTCTCGCTTGTTTTAGGTCCTAGTATGGCAGACAGTCGTTCTTTCGAGACATCTCGAATATCCTTGACGTAAGTGATGCCTATCTCCTGTAGCTTCCCACCAATACTTCGAGCGACTCCAGGGAGGTTCTCCACCTCCAACTCTCCTATCATTCCCAGCACCTCTTCGGGTCGAAGCTGGTACTGGCCTGCTGGCTTCGCTTTCCTCAAAGCAACCTTGGCCTGCAGTATGTTTCCACCAATGCCAACGGAGACGGCACATCCCGCCTTTGATTTGATCCTCGCACGAAGATTGCGCGCAAGTTCGTCAACCTTGTCTTGCTCTCGTCGGGTAGTCCCATGATCTGCATCGATTGCATTGGATTCATTCCCTGTCGATACAATCGTAGTAACATCAATAAGGGCTTCATCAACGCTCACGCTCTGTACAACGCCCCCCATTTCCAAAATTGCCTCGTAGAACATGCGGCTCGCTTCTTCGTAGGCAGGAAAATTGTACGGTAAAACTTTGAGGTTAGGGCACAGCTCCAAGGCTTGCTTCATCCACATCCCATTCTTGACGCCAAACTCTCTAGCAGGATAGTTGCAGCTTGCAATTTCCGATCCGGTCCCGGGGCTGTGCGCAACAACGGCTGGTACGTTGATAAACTCTGGGTGGCGCTTGAGAGAAACTGCGCAGAAGAAGCTGTCAAAATCCACATGCATGATGTAGCGTCGAGACCCTGGCCGCCGCGTCGTCCTCTCCTCAGCTGTGGCTCTTTCGGATGCAAGCCGTTGCATCCTCGACTTCAAATTGGCCTTCCATGTCGAGAGGTGGTGTAGTCGGCTTTCAGAGTAGTACTGTTTCAAGAACTCGGGATTGGCGGAGGAGGACTTGCGCAATCGCGGATCAGATAGAAGCCAGGCGTTGTGCTCCTCGGAAGTCATTCCCTCGGTTGGATAGACGTCGTTTTCTTGTTTAGCCGGTTTTTTTAGGTCTGGATATTCTTGCTGCGCCTTTGGCATTTGGTCATTGATCTGCGCCTTGTTCACGTCTACCCCTTTGGCCCCGTCTCTTATACTTGTGGTCGATTTTGAGGGTGTCGTATAGGAGGGACTTTTGTTGCCCATGGACTCTGGGCTTTGAAGAGTCTGCGCATCATGTCTACTAAAAGGCGATGCTTGAGCCTTTGTTTGCAGCTTCTCCACGCCCTGGCTAAGGGGACTTGGTAGGCTCCCGTCCTTTAGCTGGGCCGTGTAGAAGCTTTGTTCGATTTGCTCCCGGTAGCCCTGCTTTGCCTGTGGAGTTGATTGGGTCAAGCCTTTGTCGCCTTCGAACCTCAGCACCTTCTGCCTTGGCCCTTCATCGAGAACGCGGTACTCAACCCATGGAAGCAGCTTTCCTGCCTTGATCGAATCTACGATCCACGCCGGCTTTACAATTCGGTATCTGTTAAATTCAACAGACTTTTTGGGTGGTAGGGAGGACGCAATGATATGCGTCGCCATTGTTTTGGAGTCGAGATATTGAAGGAACCCGCCTCCATGCTGTACAATCTCACGATGGAGGCTGATCGACAACTGTCAGCGTGTTCGTCCCTTAAGATAGAGCCAGGACGTACATGTGAAGAGGAGGCTGAGTGTATCCCGTAACATGGGCAACAATTCCCTTGAATATAGGTGGCTTGTCGGACGAAGCACGCATGTCCGCGTCCAGATTCTGAAGCTTGAGCTTCTTGCGCCTGAAGTAGTCGGGAAATCCATTGAACTCGCTAGGTTCATATTCCTCGCCCTCTTCATCATCAAAGGCATGGGCTTGAATGCGCTTCCTCACTTGGGAAGAGTTTTTATCCAGAACGCTGCCCATTTTGATAGGAGGTTATCGGATCAAGAGATATTCGAACGTTGAAAGGTAGATTGGGACGAACCGCCTGGGCTCATCTCATAGTGGGCATCCAAGACAGATGGAGCAAAGCAGCTCATCCAAGCTTGGAAGCTAGTCACAATAGACTAGCAGGTCTGTAACTCATGACGGCTCATGCTTCTTCCAGTCGGTAAATGCGTCGGTGGTTTGGTGATGTGAGTCGTAGAGGAAAGTGATGTCAACCGCGTAAAGTGGGGCGCGGTGAAGGGCGCGCGCCTGATACACGTCGACTCGTGACTGTTTTCTGACATGGGCTTCCATTCAGGGTGGTGGTGATTGCGCCACATGCTCCAGCCACAGTCGACAAGGCTGACGTTCCTCTTTCGCTACGCCTGAACTGGGAACATCTTCAACAATCGGGCACTGTAGATACCAACGATCGCTATGAACAACGAGCAGTTTCGCAAGCTTATGCTTGCTACCTCCGGCAAAGGTTCAGCCCCAAAAGATGGAGTCTCCGCGGCAGCTCCAGGCCCTGCCGGTGGAAGCGCTCTGGGATCGCGACAGCGAGCGAGCATACCCATGACCCCGTATGTTTGTTCACTAGGGTTGGCGGTCCATTGGAAACTAACTTGTTTCTATAGACGTTCTGTCGGAAACACACAAGGCGACTTTGCACGACAACTGGCGGAACGCAACAACATAAACCGTCCTCAGAAGAAATTCAAGACATCAGCCCCTCGAGGTGTTAAACTAGCCTCTGGATACGTCGACCGAGCGAAAGACCAACAAGAAGAGGAGGATGATCGCGCAGAAAGACTAAAGGCTCTCGAGGAGTCCTTGAAAAAGGAGGAAATCGACAAGGAGACTTTCGAGAATCTGAGGTTCCAGATTGCTGGCGGAGACTTGAGCAGCACACATCTAGTCAAGGGTCTGGACTTCAAGCTCCTTGAGAGGATCAGGCGAGGCGAGGATGTTTACGAAGACAAGAAAGAGGGCGCAGAGGATCACGTTGAAGAAGCGAAAGACGTTGACGATGAATTCGATCAACTCGAGGAGCAAGAAGTCCATGCGGTTACAAGAGAGCCGACAACGAAGAAGAAGGGTGAATTATCGACGGTCGCCTTGGCGCCTGGGAAGAAGCGAACTCGCGACCAGATTCTTGCCGAGTTGAAGGCATCTCGAGAGGCGGCCAAGGCGGCACAAAAGGAGGCCGCTCTAGGTGACCGCTTCAAGAAGATTGGCGCCAAACAGATGCCTGGCACCAGATTCGAAAGAGACAGCAAGGGGCGAGAAGTCATGATTATCGTGGACGAAGACGGGCATGAAAAAAGAAAGATTCGCAAGCTACAGCCGGGAGCGCAAAAGGAGGAGGCACCAGATCAGAGTGGTCTTCTGGTGCCTGACAAGGATGCGAAGCCTTTGGGCATGGAAGTTCCAGAGCAGTTTCGCAAGAAGGAAGAAGACCCGGTCGAGGATGACGACATCGATATCTTCGACGGAGTTGGGGATGATTATAACCCACTGGCCGGAATGGATGATTCGGATGAGGACTCGGACTCCAATGCAGGAGAGGAGGCAGAGAGTGAAAAGACCAAGAGAGCAGAGGCGGAAGAGGAGGAGGCAGAGGCCGAAGGCAAGCCTGGGTCTTTACCTCAGCCAGAGGTATCCTCAGCGCCACGCAACTATTTCAAGGACTCCAAGACTCGCCTTGTGTCTGAGGAGGAAATGAAGGCGCCGTCCATGTCGGATCCCGCCATCATGGCAGCCATCAAGCGGGCCGCGGCTCTGAACCCGATCAAGAAGGGTGAGGGCGAAGAAGACGACGATGACGGAGAAGACGAAGACGGCGGCGAGGCAGCTCGCAAGAAGGCCATGGAGGAGCGGCGGCGAAGGCTGGTGCAGATGGCAGACAGAGACGACGAGGATCTCGACATGGGCTTCGGCACAAGTCGAGCCGCGGATGAGGAGGACTTTGACGAGACCCGTGTGAAGCTCTCGGTCTGGGGCGAAGACGATGGAGGCGAGGGACCTGCGACAAAGGGACATTCGAAGCGGAAGCGGGCACCTAAGAAGCGCAAGGGAGATGCGAATAGCGCGGCCGACGTGTTGCGTGTCATGGAGCAACGCAAGCAGAAGTCATGATGGGCTCTGGGCGATAACAGCGCCTTGACGGAGCTGGCAATGGCGATTATTTGTAGAGTATTGAGAGAGAGAGAATGGAGTGGCTGTCTAATTCGCCATTCATCCACCAATTCGTCTTCTTCTCCGTTGTAGCAGTCTCTTGGCGGCCTGGAAACCCGACGTACTGTATCCTACTGCTGTTGGGTGCTGTAGTAATAGCGATGAATGGCCTCATTAGGTACCTATCCAGTTGCCCCACTGTAGCAATGGATCGATCCAGGATGGAGAGAACAGCCGCACGGCCTAAGCTAAGTAAGTACCTGACAACCCCGCCAAAGCCCGCTAACCCCGCTGTGGGATGAGGTCCGTGAGAGCTCTCATACCCCCAACCTTTGAGACTCGACAACTCCCCGCTTCATCCTTCTTATTCGAATTGTTATTGTATATTGCACCGACTCGCCGGCAACGTCTCCCCTATATCTTGCTCATACGCTGTACATACTGGTGCATGCTCTTTGTCCAAAACACCATGGCGTCAAACACCCGGATCCCCATTTGGCTGGACTGTGACCCTGGCCATGATGTGCGTACACACAATACCCAATACCTGCCTGCCCTTGTTTGTTTCATGATGCAGAAGCCCTTGGGATACATGAGATGTTGTGTTTCAATGCTTCAACCTCTCATCTCTCTCTCTCTCCCCCC
>QUZD01000085.1:0-58325 GCA_003693505.1 Pseudonectria foliicola | reverse complement strand
CCCCCCTCCCCCTCCCCCCCTTTTGCCCTGCTCTAGCCATTGATCATGCTGACCCGCTCGTCTCTTTCCCCCGTCTCTAGGCCGCCTCTCCTGAGATGCTCGCCCTCCTCCAGAAGCTGCGCTCGAGATGCGCCATCGGCACCGTCGGCGGCTCCGACCTCGCCAAGCAGGAGGAGCAGATTGGTCGCGCCGCCGGCGTCCCCGTCACCACCCTCTTCGACTACTGCTTCGCCGAGAACGGCCTGACGGCCTACCGCCTCGGCGCCCAGCTGGCCTCCAACAGCTTCATCCGCTGGATCGGCGAGGACCAGTACAAGGAGCTCGTCAACTTCTGCCTCCACTACATTGCCGACCTCGACATCCCCGTCAAGCGCGGCACCTTTGTCGAGTTTCGCAACGGCATGATCAACGTCAGCCCCATCGGCCGCAACGCCAGCAACCAGGAGCGCGCCGACTTTGAAAAGTTTGACAAGGACGCAAAGGTCCGCGAGAAGTTTGTCGCCGCTCTCAAGGAGCGTTTCGGCCACCTTGGCCTAAGGTGCGTTTCCATCTGCCGCTTGTCTTGTCTTGTCTTGGCTTGTCTTGCTCGACTTGTCGTGCCAAGCCCACCGTGTCCTCACTAACCCGCCATGTTAGCTTCTCCATCGGCGGCATGATCTCCTTCGACGTCTTCCCCAAAGGCTGGGACAAGACGTACTGCCTCCAGCACATTGAGAATGAGGCCAAGAAGCCCAACGGCATCACCTACAAGACCATCCACTTCTTTGGTGACAAGACATTCGAGGGCGGCAACGACTACGAGATTTACACAGACTCTCGCACCATTGGGCACTCGGTTGAGGGCCCCGAAGACACGATGCGTATCCTCAAGGAGCTCTTCGATCTTTAGATCTTCCTCCTTCCGAGTACACTAAACCAAACACACCCAACGCAGCAACAGAGATATCCCCTTGAACAAAAAAAGATTGATAGATATAGACGAAAATAATATCCAAACGGTGCCGTTACCGATCAAAACCACGCTTTCCAAGATTCACCGTGCTCTTCAAGTGGTATCCACGCTACATGATGCCTCATTCTTCTGAAATGTAAAACATCGCTCAACTAGACAAGAAAGAAACAGCAAGACCTGCGCTACTCGCCACCGTCAGCGTACCGACCTACAATGTCCAAGACGCATCATGTCGGCATCTCTGCAAGCCCAGTTGAACCCAAATCTGACAAGACACCTCAATGCCGGGCCACCCACTCACTACTGCCACTTTCATCGTCCGTACTCCAAGTGCGGGATGATGACCGGGCCGTATTTGGTCGGCGTCGTAAAGGCGCCATCGCCCTGCGTCACGAAATCGACCGCTAGACTCAGCTTGAGGGGCCCCTGCTGCTGCTGGCCATTCATCATGCCAGGCATCGGACTGAAGGGGGGCTGTAGCTGTGCCGCCGCAGCGTCCTGGTCGTAAGCGACAACGGCTACGTAAGTGCGACGGCCCATGAGCTTCTTGAGCTCACGCGCCGCACCGCTGGCATCGCTGTGGAAGATTTCCATCATGTCCTCCTTGGTGTCCGAGACCTCATGCGTCGACTTCTTGCCATTTTGGGGCACGTACAGCGTCTTCTGGTTGTGGAGCATCTTGAGGACATAGTTGCTCTGCGGCGCCGCCACAATGGGCGAAGAGATGATTTGGTACATTGTCTTGTGGTCACCGGGGTGTGTAGGATCGTGGACCAAGCCAGCTCCGGAAGCGGTTACATCTTTTTCAGACAAGTCAGTAATCTCGACGCCCCCAACGCAAGGGTTGTGTATCAACTCACCTCCTGACATGAACGTCATTCGTATCCCCTTTTGCTGAGAAATACCTTGAAGAGTCCGGATAAAGTAGGTTCGCTCCAGGTCTTTGGTTTCGTGTGTCCACATGTCCTTGAGCACCTCCTGGATATCGAGCTCGCCGAATTGGTTGAGGACATTGCCCATGAGGCCGGTCTTGCCTACCGCCTTTTTCACTTGTGAGAAGCCCTGAGCGACAACCTCTTTTCCGCCCACCACGCCTGCCACTGAGCTCGTCACCTTGCCCAGAATGTTGTATGTCGTGTTGACGGCCTTCTTGCCGACTGCAACAGTGTTGGCCAGACTCTCCACTCCGTCTAGACGGGGATAGACAATGGGCACCGACACCATCCAGATACAATGCTGAACGCTCGGGGGCAGCGTCGCAACTTTGGGGAAGATACCCTGATACGTTGGCCCTGCCATGACCTGTGCCTGAGTGCGCTCCGAGCGACAGTCCGTCCCGACTACTGCAACTGCTGGGCCGAGATACTTGACAAAGTGCCAGCCAGTGCCAGTTACGGTAAAGATGTCGTAGTCGGTGCTAATGTTTCGCAGCATCTCGACTGTGGTGTGATGCTGGAATAGGAGATACATCTCAGTCGCGATGCGGCCGATGTTCTTGAACATGGGGGATGACTGCATATACTCTGGGTACGAACCGTATCCATCAAAGCTGTTTGCCAAGTCAGCGTTGGCCAGTTGTCCAAAGATGGAGTAACTCACATGTCATGATCGTCAATCTGGAGGACATGGGGGATTTGAGCAAAGGCCTCTCGAAGAAAGGGCTGGTCGAAGTGACTAGTATAGTAGTGGAAATAGGCGTGTGAAACGTCTTCTTCGTGACGCGCCGTCCACTGGACACCCTTCTTGTTTTCTCTTCCGCTCATCGCCAGCCACTGCTTGAGCAGAGGAACTTCCCTCCAGAGCCGATCGGCGTAGATCTGATCGCCCAGACCGAGCTGAACGTGAAAGCCACCGCATTCAATGTTCTTCTGGAGCACATCTTTCCACATGAATCCAACGCCGCCAAGCTTTGCCCGCTCGTTTTGAGACGTGCTCGCAGCAAAGTCGTTGCCCGAGTGTGCGATGAAGCGCCAACCCGTCTCTTGACGACCAGCCACAACAAACTCGTAGCGTGTGCAACCCAGGTGCGAGGTGACTGCATATGTCCAGCGCTCGGTCGCATCGCCCATTGGCAATTCAATGTCGTACTTGTAAAACTTCCACCTTTGGTGGGTGAATATGGGGCGGGGTTGTAACTGGCGTGGGTTTGGCGACAGATCCATACTGAGGTGGATGTGAAGCGTCGGGGGCTGTGGTGCATCTGTCACGACAAGGATGCTTCCGTGCCATATGCCCCTTTCCACATCCATGTTGACGTATCGAAGATAAGGCCCAAAGTAGACGCCATTGGTGGGCTGGATTCGATACATGTCAACGCCGGCACTTGGCGGAGGACCACTAAAGCCAGCTGTGGGAGCAGCAGATGCAACGCTCATGATGCTCTCGGCATACCCAGGGGTGTGCGGAGGAAATAAAGGCGAGGCCATGGACTGCTTGCCACCGAACATGGGCGACGCCATGGGTTGTTTACCGAACATGGGCGAGCCCAGCGGGTTACCGTAGGTGGAAGCGGTGGGGGAGAGCGGTGCCTGCTCATGAGATATGGGGTTGGGACCCTTGGGGAACTCCCATTGCGTGGCCTGGGTGGCAAGGTGGATGTAGTAATACTGACCAGAGTTTTGGTCCAGGTGAGCAATCCAGCCCTCGGGCAGGGGCGGAGGGGAAGCTGGGGTTTGTTGTTCAAACGACTGGACTTGTGGTTCGAAAGACGGAGTTGGAGGGACGGCTTGCTGGGAACTCTGGCCATTTTGCTGTTCTGGGCGGGGATCATTGGCAAAGGCAGGATGGCCAGGATGTTGCAGCGCCGGGCTCGCGAGGCCACCTGCCGCTGTCGATGCGGCTGCCGCCGCTACAAAAGCCTTCTTCGGAGGGGTGGAGGAGGAGGAGGAGTTGGCTTGCTGTGCTGGGGCAGGGCTTGCTGTTGATTGCTGAGGCCGCTGCTTCTCATTGGGATAAGAAGATCTGCCTCCTGGGTTGAGACTTGAGTATGCGGGCGGAGGTGTTTTGGTGCTCAGCCGCTGGAAGTCTTGCTCCAGGACGCTAACCTGAACTTGTCCATTCTCCTGATTCTGCTGCTGCTGCTGCTGCTGCTGCTGCGGTTGGGTCTGCTGTTGCTGCTGCTGATGTTGGTGTTGCTGGTGTTGTTGCTGCTGCTGCTGCTGAGGAAGAGGGCTAAGAGGCTGCTGGGGCGGCTGAGGGTCCGAGACGGGGTCCATTCCCAAGTACACTGTGGGAGGGCCGGTAGGTGCATGACCGGGCGATTCAGTAGGAGTCCAAGGCCGCGGTGGGGGCTGGCTGCCGTACTGGGCAAGTCTCTGGGCGGCAGCGGCGCTCGGGGCCTGCAGACTGTTAAGGGTGCCAGTGCCGGAGATGCCAGCAGCAGCATAGCGAGCTTCGATGCCGTCGGCAGGCCTCTGGCCAGGCTCTACAACTGGAGTTTCGGGTGGCGGCGGGGATCCACGGCTTGCCTTTGTGGTCGAGGTCGAAGCCGTCGATGCAAAGCGACTGACACCCGAGTCATTCATCCGGGAGTTGGGGTCGCCGTAAGGCGCATTGCCTGATGATGGTACAGCTGCTGCTCCAGGAGGGGGGTAGTAGGTCCTCTGGTAGCTGGGGTAGCTGGCGGTAGCGGCAGCAGCCGTACTAGTGCTGGTGTTGGTATTCGTGTTGCTGCTGCTGGAGGCGACTGGGCGAGAGTAGTCGGCAAAGGGCCTCTGAAAAAGGTCCTCGTCGGTATCCGGGCTTGTTGGGGAGCTGATCGGCTTGGGCGCAGTGCCTCGACGCTCAGCAAGGCCTGGCTTCTTAATGGGAGAATGGGTATCTATGCGGGGACTGGTGTCGTTATAGGCAGAGCCAAAAGGTTGTACCGGGGTTGGTCGGCGAACATCGTCGTCGTCCGGGAAAGGCAGCGGAGCAGCTGAGCTAGAAGCACCGGGAGGCAAAGGAAATGAGGGCCGGGGAAAGGAGGAGCTGGAGGGTGCAGGCGACGAGGCGGAGGGAGGAGCAGGATATCGAAAGGCCGAAGTTCGCTGGTCCGCAGCAGGCTGGGGACTCTGAGGCTTGAATATGCGCAGAGGCTCGACGGTTGGACTATCGCAGTTCTCGGGGGCAGGTTTATGGAGAAACATCTCCTCATCTGGGACGCCGCGACTGCGCTCCATTTTGAAGACGGGCGAAGCGAGGCGGATGGCGAGCGTGGGATGACGAGCGTGGGATGATGGGCCCCGATCAGGTCGTGGGCGTGGTTCGTGGAGGCGTGGCGGAGAGTGACTTGCAACAGCAAGGAAAAGAGGAAGAAGAACAGAACCTCGCGCCGGCTGCCTGAGGTCTAAGAAGCACCAAGTCGAGCAGTGAGTGATGGCGAGACGGCGAGGCAGTGGTCGAAATGCAATACACGCAGCGGGGGGCGCAGTGCGCAGTGCGCAGTGCAGGGTTTACGTGGGAGGGAGCTGATCTCTGGGTGGATATGGGCGGGGTTCGGGATGAAGCATCAAGCACGGGTTCCTGGGAGGGCTCCAGCGGGTCGCAGAAACGGCCACCCAAGCTTCCTTGACGGCAGACGGCGTGAGTGTGAGGAAATCAGTATAAGGCTGTGGTTGAGGCGGAGGAGACGTGCCAAGGGACGAAGAGGAGGAGGACGGGGAGGAGGAGAAGGAGAGGCGAAGAAGGCAAAGGAGGCAAAGGAGGAGAGTGCCGACGAAACAGGCTTAAGATGGACGGACAGGAGCTTGTCTCGATCCCGGCATATACCTCCTAGAGGTGGCCATCTACTGCACGTAGTTACCTACCTAGGTAGGTAGGTACCCAACATAGGTAGGTAGCTACCCATCTGGCAGTGATGCTCGATGCTTGATCTGGCACACAGCGTGCATCTCTAGTGAGGTACCGCACTCATGATTCAGCAGCCAGGAGAGCTCGCCCGTCGGTGATCAGGGGCCTCACGAGCTCACACACAGGCCAGGATATCGACAGAAACCCACTCGCCATGGCCTTGGCACTTGGGTTTCCAAGGGTTTCAGCGGCTGCGAGACGGCCAGCCGTGGTTGTGATTGGTGCATCGTCGACCACGTTAAGCGCTGGGGACCTTTAGACCGGGTCTTGGCCGATTCCCAGTGTGACGACTCCGGCTTGCAAGCGCTGAGATGGGGATGGGATGTCGCAAGTCCCGGATGTCCAGGATGTCCAGGATGTCCAGGATGTCTCCAACTCGCCAGGCTTGTCTCGTATTGGACGGGCCGTTCGCCTTTGCCTTTGCCTTTGCCTACTTAGGTACTGTCCTATGCTTTGCAAGTCGAGAGGCACGCGGCCGGCCTGTGCTGTTGGAGACAACATCCACATGATGCGTGAGGTACCCTTCGACTTCAACTCAGCGACTTAATGCGGGGAGAAAGGTACCTTACTTTGCGTGCAGGCCCAGGTGACAAGCTCGCAAGCTTCAAACCCCTCAGCTTCTGCTTTTTTTGGAAGACGCTCCTAGTTGCTTTTGGCCAACATGGCCTTACGATATCGCTCTCGACTGACGTTTCGAATCGCCTCGATAGGCAATGGTAGGGACAAGGAGGTAGACTACATCTGTACCTACCAGCCAATCCTCGAACAAAGCATAGAGCACAAAGCATAATTGAAGCATGGCCAGGAGAAGAAAGGGAAAAGGTGGGGCCCATGCCTCTCAACGCGTCTCGAGCTCAGCAAGACGCGTCTGCTCGCGACGTCACCACTCCCAGCTTTCACTTCCACCCGCGAATGCCTGGTAACTTACAGTACAAGCTCTAAGCCGCGATTGTATCGTCACCACCACTATTCCCGCCGTTGCCATCGCCATGGCGCCGACTCCCAAGTCTGTCGAAAAGAAACAAAAGTCTCTCACCTCCTTCTTCACGCCAAAGCCTTCCTCTTCTCAACCACGGACCCAGTCGCCGCCTGTCTCCAGAGAAGCCCTCTCCCCATCTCGCAAGCGACCACTCGAGGAGGATACTTACAGAGGCAATGAGGGCCCCGACAAGTCTGCCAAGAAATCCAAGTCCGAGGGCGAACCGCCTCTCTCAAGGCCAGCTCAGGCCGACAAAACAGATGGTGCCCCGTCCGGCGCTCTAGGAGCTTGCGCAGAGCGTTATCGATACGATGCGACGGGAGCTCGTGGGACGCAGGACGGAGCCTCCGGAACGGCGGTTGAAGCCCCCGACCAAGACGAAGACACAACGAGGGAATATCAAGAGCTGCACAGGAAGTTTGTCAAGAAACTGGGCCACCCCGACGCTCTCGCCTGGCGCCGACGTGGCCCAATTGACAATGTCCCTGCCGGCGACGATGAGGATCCTGACGCTGATGCCGATGCCGAAGAGGACGAGGCCCCATCGAAAGCAAAGAAGAAAGGCTCCAAAGGAAAGCTAACGCCAATGGAGATTCAATTTCTTGACATTAAGCGAAAACACATGGATACTGTTCTCATTGTCGAGGTTGGCTACAAATTCAAGTTTTTTGGAGAAGATGCTCGTATTGCCGCAAAGGAGTTGAGCATCGTTTGCATCCCAGGCAAGATGCGATACGATGAACGTGAGTACTACTTGACGTTCAGATTCGGTCCCCTAGAGTAGATGTTGACCAGGCCGAAAATCACAGACCCTTCGGAAGCCCATCTTGACCGTTTCGCCTCTGCCAGCATCCCCGTCCATCGGCTCCCGGTCCACGCCAAACGTCTCGTCGCGGCCGGTCACAAGGTCGGCGTCGTCCGTCAGATTGAAACGGCGGCCTTGAAGAAGGCGGGAGATAACCGCAACGCCCCGTTCACCCGCAAACTCACAAATCTCTACACCAAAGGAACCTACATTGACGAGGACGGCAGCCTGGACCAAAGTGGCGGTACATCCGGCGGCTACCTTCTCTGCATCACCGAGACCAAATCCAAGGGATCAGGCACTGATGAACACGTCGACGTGGGCATCATTGCCGTCCAACCGGCTACGGGCGACATTATATACGACAACTTTGAGGACGGCTTCATGCGTAGCGAAATTGAGACCCGGCTCCTGCACATCTCTCCCTGCGAATTCCTCATTGTCGGCGACCTCACCAAGGGCACCGATAAGCTCATTCAGCACCTCTCGGGCAGCAGCACAAATGTCTTTGGTGACCGGAGTCGAGTTGAGCGCGTTCCCAGGGCCAAGACCATGGCCGCCGAGGCTTATTCTCACGTCACTCAGTTCTACGCCGACAAGCTAAAGGACAGCTCGCAGGACGCGACGGCGGCCGCCCTCCTCGACAAGGTTCTCAAACTTCCAGAGGCCGTCACCATCTGCCTTTCTGCCATGATCCGCCATCTGCAAGAGTACGGCCTAGAACACGTCTTTGACTTGACCAAGTATTTTCAGAGCTTCAGCACCCGCTCTCACATGCTCGTCAACGGCACCACGCTCGAAAGTCTCGAGGTCTATCGCAACTCAACAGACCATTCCGAAAAGGGCAGCCTGTTCTGGGCTGTCGACAAGACGCTCACCCGCTTTGGCCATCGGCTTCTGCGCAAGTGGGTAGGGCGTCCGCTGCTCGATCAGCAGCGGCTCGAGGATCGCCTCGCTGCCGTTCAGGAGCTCCTTGATAAGCAGTCCACCCATGCCGTCAGTCAACTCGAGTCCCTCTTGGCGGATACTAAGACGGATCTCGAACGCAGCCTCATCCGAATCTACTATGGCAAATGCACCCGACCAGAGCTCCTCTCCGTCCTGCAGACCTTGCAGCGCGTCGCTAGCCAGTATTCCACCATCAAAGGCCCCTCCGATACCTCCTTCACCTCCCCGCTCCTGGCTGACGCCGTCTGCGCGCTGCCTCGCATTCTCGACACCGTGGTCGCTTACCTCGAGCAAATCAACCTCGTCGCCGCAAGGAAGGACGACAAGTACGCCTTTTTCCGGGACGAGCACCAAACCGAAGACATACAGGACCACCAGCTCAGCATCGCTCACGTAGAGCACGACCTCGACCAGCACCGTGCCGTCGCCGCCGCCAAGATTAAGAAGAACGCGGTCGAATACATAACCGTTGCCGGCATCGAGTATCTCATCGAGGTGTCCAACTCGGAGATCAAAAACGTGCCGGCCTCGTGGAGCAAGATCTCGGGCACCAAGAAAGTCTCGCGCTTCCACACCCCCGAGGTCATCCGCCTTACCGCCGAGCGCGACCAGCATCGCGAGGCCCTGGCGGCCGCCTGCGACCGCGCCTTCAAGGACCTCCTTGCCTCCATTGCCGCCGACTATCAGCCCCTCCGCGACGCCGTCGGGGCCCTCGCTACCCTCGACTGCCTGCTCTCCCTCTCCAAGGTCGCGGCCCAGCCAGACTACTGCCGTCCGACTTTCCTCCCCGAATCGACCGAGCCCACCATCAACATCTCCAACGGCCGCCATCCCGTGGCCGAGCTCACTCTCGACGGCGGCTACATCCCCTTCTCCACCTCCCTCGCCCACCCCGCGCCTCTCGCCCACCTCATCACCGGCCCCAACATGGGCGGCAAGTCCTCCTTTGTCCGTGCCCTTGCGCTCACCGTCCTCCTCGCCCAGATTGGATCCTTTGTCCCGGCCGAGTCCATCTCTCTTACCTTGTGCGACGCCATACACACCCGCACAGGCGCCCGCGACAATCTCTTTGCTGGTGAGTCCACCTTCATGGTCGAGGTCACAGAAACGGCCCGCATCCTTCGCTCCGCCACCCCGCGCAGCCTCGTCATCCTCGACGAGCTCGGCCGCGGCACCAGCACCCACGACGGCGCCGCCATCGCCCAGGCCGTCCTCCACCACGTCGTCACGGAAACCCGCTGCCTCACTCTCTTCATCACCCACTATCAAAATTTGGCAGGCGTCGCCGATGGTCTGGAAGGTGCAAGCAACGTGCACATGAAGTTTAAAGCCGAAAAGCGCCAAGACGGCGAAGAGGAGGTGACTTTTCTCTACGAGGTCGGCGAGGGCGTCGCCCATCGCTCATACGGTCTCAATGTCGCTCGGTTAGCTCGCATTCCCAAAAAGGTCATTGACGTGGCTGCTCAAAAATCGGGCCAGCTTGAGCTCGAGATGAGAATGCGTCGCCTGCAAGGTGTATATCGCACCCTCAACGATGTGTTGGATGAAAAAGCTGATGTGCTGGACCAACTCGTTGCTGGTATTGAACAACTCTAACACGTCCCATGGCGGGCTCTCTTTTCTTGTATTTATAGTCCCATCTTACAGTAATACCCCAGGTAGCGACCCGAATTTCGGTTCAGCTCCGTACACTTCGTCCGCCCAGATGCCTCCTAAAAAACCTATTGTCTGCTTCTCCCCAAAACTACCAAGCCCCATGCAGTATGTCTTTCTCCATCAATAATCGATTATGATAGACCGCCGCATATCGCTAGAAACAAGTAACTAAGTACGGCGGTTGCAGTTGGCATTTCCCATTTCCCATTTCCCATTTCCTCAAAACTCCTTAAGCAATGTCCCAGGCTAAATGTAGGCGGTGCAAAAGATTCCATTGTATACCATATCCGTAGTGTCAGCGCCGTATCCCCATTCAGTTGCATCTCTTCGATCCGTGAATGTAAAGGTGGTATGTAGCGGAACAAATGATAAACTTGGTTTTTGTTCCTTTCGCGAATCGCTTGTGAGCTTGGCTGATGCATCGGAGCGTCCGTCAAGCCGTTCAGACTTATATGTTCCCAGAAACCAGGTCATCTGAAAGATCAATGTTTTCATCCGATGGCCTGGAATCCCACGTTTCATCTGGGCAGAGCATTAGCCTTTTTCGCGTGCGCGAACTACAATTGTTAGTCGTATCCCAGGGTCTCTCTTCCGGCTTGATGTTCTCAACAGAATCTGTGGCGCACCCGGCATCAAAAGACATATAGGATGGTTCTCGTGTGTGGTTAATGGGCGTGAAGGTCAAAGAAGGCAGCCCATTTACTGATGTACTGTTGTTGTAGAGACTGGCAAATGCATGGTCATGAGAGAAGAGTGGATTGGTCCTCGAGATATTGGGGAAATGGCCAGAGGAAGTGCTTTGCACAGAATCGTCTATAGTTGATGCAGGGTAGCTTTCTTGCCTCGAACCGAACGGGCTGTTAGGAGATAGTCGAAAAGGATCATGAGATAGTTCTGCAAAAGTTGAACTGGGAAAGGGCACTCGTGACGACGCGTTGTAGATTGTTGCATCGTTCAATGCATACGCTGCCTCTAGATTGTTCATACGCCCTTCCTTCCTGTTAGCCTGGGCTTACAGTATTGTACAAGATAAAGTCGGAAGCAGACACACCGAGATATTGTAATGGCTGCACTCGGTCACGAGTAGCATCTCGTTCTGGGAAGGGTCTAGAGGGTAAATCTCTTTGATTTGGAGTGGGCGAAACGAGGGCCGAGTTGGAGAAAAAATTGGCATGTGGCATTTCGAGCCGATCCCGGAGTTCAAATCTATAATAGACGTCAGTACTAATCAATTCGTCAATAAGCCAGGATCAGGTTATACCTTTGACCATGCTGCGAGGACAGAAATAAGTTGCTTTCTAAAGAACCTGAACTGTGTTAAAGAGTGTTGTTGAAAGGCACTGAGCCGGTACTTACTTGACTTGGGATCGTCACGGAAGACGTCTTGGTTCTCTTTGAGCCGTCTTGCTAAAGATGGGTGCTGGGTAGTGTAGGCCACTCCGTCTCCAGACCTTTTCTTCCCATTCGTTTTGTTGCCACGTGAGCTGGGGCGCCGCTGCCTCACGATGTTTGTCGACAAGTCTGAGAGCGGCTCTCCCCTTTTCTTTCTTGGTTTGGGATTTTTTTTCGGAGTCTGATTGCGTCAGTTACAAGTTAGACATCATTTGCAGTGGAACATACTGGCTCATCGCGACCATCTTGGCCGGCGGTTGCAGAGTCACTCTCATCGTAGACTCCCTTAACCTGATGTACCTCTAATTCAGGAGTCATGACCACCTGGGTGGGTTCGATTCCTTCCGATATCCGCCTCATCTTTTCGATGACCGATTTGGGCTTACGTTGGTTTCGCGTCCTCTTCATTTCATCATTCGCGAGGTCCATTTTCCCCATACCAGGCCATACTTGACCTTTGAGGGACATCATATCGGCATTGGCCACAAATTCCTCCGGGACATCACTCTCATCGGATTGAAAAACCCCTGGAAAGAGCGGATAGTCTGAGTCGAACTCATTCGGTTCAATCTTGGTTGAAGCATTGCTGTTGCGGGTACGTTTCGGAATCTTCTTGGCCTGTTCCGAGCTTAGTATCATAGGTGGTATTGATTATTTTTTGGAACAAACACTGACCTTTCGTACTGGAGGTGGAACAACGTCTCGAGTACGCCTCGTTCGTGTTGCTTCCTTGATTTGTTTTGCTCTCATCCTATCCACAAGAAGAGCCTCAATGCCATTCTGCCTATACCAATGCTCGTACTGTTGCAGGGTGACGGAGGCTGCGATATCCTGATGGGCTTTGAGCTTAGTTTGGGTCTCATGGTGCAGATGCCCTTTAGAGGCAATGTGGGTGAGCAAATGAGAAACGTCCGAGAAGCGAGGGGTGTCGGGGCACACGGTGCAGAGGAGGGGTATATGTTGGTTCGCTGTATTGGCCATGTTGCTGCCAACAGGCATATCTGAAGCCATCCCCTATGTGATGACCTGTCAGCTACTTTCCGAATAGTTGGGAGGTAGCAACCAAGGGCTGTATTGAGCATCATTCGCCTCGTCAACAGCAACCAAGTGGCAAGATACCATACAGTGGAATGAGTCTTGATGGTGTCCTGGCGGACCTGGGATGGGGAAGGGCCTATCCTGAACCACAGAGCAAAATGGAGGCACTCGACCAAAGCTGAAGCTCTGCAAAGCCAAAAGAGCAAGCTCTTGCGTGCAAGAAGCTTGTAGGTGAGAGAAAGGGTGGAAGTCATGAGGAGTCGAAGCTGGGTTGTCGAAGCCAGAGTCTTGAATGCACTTACCACAGCCGGCTTCGGAGCTCTCTTTCCCTGAGCCATCGCACTCCTGAATCAGCGGTAGCTGTGAGGACCCCGGCGCAAACCCCTTCACACAATTTTGCATTGGTGACTGTGGTAGGGTTTTTGGAAGGTGCAAGGAAGCCGACGGCCAGAGTGTGGAAGGGGAAGGCAGGCAGGCAAATGCTCCGATGAGAATCCCGGCAGACGAGAAAGAATCTGGCAGCTCTCTTGATTTTGCCATGAAGATACCGTGGAGTTAATTGGAGGTCTGTGCTGATTCTTTTTTCGTCATGTCCTGCTCGACGTGCGAAGGGGGGGAGGACGCTCCTTCCTCCTTGAATATAGGTAGACAGCTGCCTCGTCTTACCGCCCCCTTAGGTAAATACTACAACCGTTTACCCGAAGTGCGTTCCTGCCTGTCTCCTTTCCCAAGGCAGGTACGATACTCACAGAATAGGTAGCCAGTAAGCAGGCATTGATCACTAAGATGCCCTCTTTGTGCTGCTGGCCTGGTTTTCAAGCTGGCCACTTCTCCTTTGCCATTGGCATGATTGGTGATGGGCTCGCCTTTCTTGGGTAGACCGAATCAACAGCGCCTTGGGAAGGGGTTGCTGGGAAGATGGGAATAATTTTGAAAAGGGGTTGAGGATTGTTCGGAAAGCAAGAGATGCGGAACATTTCAATATTTACATAGCTAGGTAGGTAGGGGGAGGTAGGCAGACATGAGTTTGGTGGTCTTAGTCCAAAGCTTTGGACAATAGAGGGGAATTGAGATTTATGAGACGCTGTGACAGTTAACGTATGTCTACCTACGCCTTGACGGTTAGCTGTACCGGAAGCGTTGTCGGTCTCGCCATAGCTTGACATGCCAGACTTAGCCCGAACCGACGTCGCCAATCCAACGTGTAAAGAGGAAGTGCGTTTTAACGAACAAAGGGGCATTAAACCCCTAGAATTGATGGATACTAGGATGACAGGCAAGCATCCAGCTCATTAATGGACACGGAAAGGTGGCTGGATCTGAAGCAGACCGCTAGCTGTCAACAAGTGAGAGCAAGTAGTCAGCTACGCATTCTCAAGCAGTTTGCGATAATCGTGTTGCGGGAGTGAAAGACAGACAGCCACAATCATAAATAGTGGTACGAAATAGTGGTACATATTCTCTACCTACTTGCGTCATGATCTTCATGACGAGCATTACTGGGAGGACAGAATGAGTAGCGCGTTTACAACATTCGGTGAGAATGTTGGCCACTGCAACATCATCATATTCATGTCTGAAGGACTTCACGGGGCAAACTCCATAGAGAACTGGCGATGCCCCTGAAAAAACCAACAGATTCATCTCCTCCTGCCATGTATCCTGCTACCACAGCGCGATGTCTATAGCAGGTTATTAGAGGCAAGAGGGTCTAGCCAAAGGCTATGACTTGATTCCCTTCCATGGCCGAGGCCAATCGACAATAGATGAAGCGACCATGTCGAGCGCTTCGCCCAGATCAACCAAAGATTCTCTTTGTGACCTTCTTCGGCATACAATACACCGGATCCACCTCTTCAAGGCCAGGGTAGCCAAGAAGACTAAGGCCTGTCATACCGAAACAAGTGTGCCAAACATCAACCATGTTCCCAGGCCGGTCAGAGATACCACCAGCCTCAGTATCCTGGCATCTTAGAATAAAGGAGATCAAGGCGTGTCGGTCAATCCAATGAGTGCGACCAATCATCTCAAGACTGCTCAATACCCACCAGCTGTAGCAAACATCCTCCTTCTTTTCAGGTCTGCCGTTGAGGCCGCCGCAAGGTACCTGTCTCTCACTGAGCCAGCTGCCAAGCTTCTCTTTGTCGACTAGATCGAGGCGCCCAGCAATGGTGAGCGCTGCAACGCAAGTAAAGATCTGGCCCGAGTGTGACTCCGCGCCAGGTGATACGCCATAGCCGCCATCAAAATTGCCGCAGGCAACGATGTGCGCGACAGCTTTATCGACATCGACCAAGGACGTGAGGCCCATTAGTGATAAGGCGTTCAGAGCACCGTAAAGAAAACGCGTGTCCTCTTCACCCCACTCGTCCCCGGCAAAGGTTCCTGTCTCTGGATTTTGGAGGCCTGCGATGACTGGTGGCAATTAGTAGTTGGTGCAGGGCAGAATACTTGAGCCAGCGCGGTACATACACTTGCCAACTTGACTCTTTCCTCTGCCACGGGCCTCGAGCTGATCGAAGGCATCCAACATTGCGAGGATTTGCACAGCACTTACTGTGGACAGCATATGAGCATCGTGCCGAGGCGCCGCGCCAAACCCACCACTCTCATGCTGGCAAGACAGCACAAAGTCAATGACATCCTGGCGTGGGAGCGCGTCTGGACGACCAAGTAGATGAAGTGCTGTCAAGCCCCAATATAGACCATTCAGTCGCAGATGCTCCGTCAGCCAGTAGTCTAGCTCATCTTTCCGTGTATCAAGACTCTGGATGTATTTGACGTGAGCCTCTTGGGCAAGTGTCAGATTTTCGGGCAGTGAGTTGACCTGGGCCATCTTGTTATTGATGGCGGAAGTGGAAGTAAGTCTGTCAAAGTCGATCGAAATTTGCTCTTAGACGTCGTCTAGATGTGGGTCTGGTTACGTAAACCAACCGATCCCCTGAACAGCTTCCGGCCGGTACGAGAGACCAAGACAGGCTGTGACAGGTCAAACTTTGACGAAATCGGAGACTCTATAAAATTCGCCTGGGCATTTGACAATAGGGCTCATTTAGATTGAGGGATTTGAAAAAGATTTGTTAGCATGGAATTCAATAAGCCGTATCCACGTTTGCCAACAAAAGGTGCCTACGAACTAGGTATGCAATTTGGCTTTATCCTTGAAAAGGCCAAGTGAAAAGGGTTGAGACATTCATACAAAAGCGACGTAAGATGACATAACTACGTGACCAAGGCCTAGATCTTCGAATGCTCTTCAAAGCCTTCTTAGTACATAATTGAGTACTCATAGAGAGTGCTTATTCTCTGAGGGAAGTGTTGTTTGTGAATACCATCTAAGCTGCTCGCCTTGATTATTATTTGGATTATCTCCGCTCGAACCCCTCATCTATCCCTTTCAACTACATCAACGAGCAATCAACACGAACCACGAAAAGCGCAGAGAAAAGACAGAAAAAAGAATGCACACCGATTCTTTCCACGCTAGCGATGGATGTAACATTGCGTTCCAAACATCTGTACCAATCCAAGATGTTCCCAAAACCTCTTCTCGGGCGACATGCGTCATACTGATGCACGGCTTCAGCGGCTCCAGCGACTACTTCATCCGCAACTTTGACCACCTAAGCGAGCGTCTTTGGGTCGTGGCTCCAGATATGCGTGGTCACGGCAGATCTGGCCGTACCTCTGGTGGCTACCATGTTGCTCGCTTGGCAGCCGATCTCGCCGGGCTCGTGGCACATCTCCGAACAGCAGCGCCGGACGTGCGCATGGTGCCCGTTGGATGTTCCATCGGAGCCGCGGTGCTATGGACCTACATTGAACTGTTTGGCTGTATGGACTTTGCCGGCTTCGCTTTTGTTGATCAAGCGCCACTTCAGGACCGTTCGTTGTTTGATATGTGGGATGAGTCCAAGAGTCACACTGGTTGTTATGACGAGGCTACAATGTTGGCAGCGCAGCGTAGCTGGATGGAGGATTCAGACGTAGCCCATCAAGACCTCGTAAAGGGCTGCTTGGGATATCGAAATGCACCCAGGGAAGGGGATTGCATTTCAGCGGAACAGCAGGCTCAAGACGAGGCTTTCTTTACAAAAATTAGCGCCCAATGCAACCAAAGATGGCTGGCGCGCCTGTTGGCGGACCATACGCGATACGACCACCGCGAGGCGATCGAGATGATCTCGGTGCCTACTCTCGTTATGGCTGGCCAGCGATCGGGCTGTTTCCCCATGGAAGGCATGTTGGAAACCGTCAGGCGCGTGGAGAGGAGTAGACCAGGACTCGCCAAGTCATCGATTTATGACAGTGGGCACTGGCTCTTCTACGAAGAGCCGGATCGATTCAACAATGAGATCATAGAGTTTGTAAAGACTTGCAGCACTTGAACCAGTCCGGGTACATAGCATATACTCTTCGCAGATGTGGCACCCTGGGTTAGATAGGCGCGTTTATGGCAGCGGACAACGAATACAAAACAAGAATAACTAGGTACCTTGCCCATAATTGAATACCTCCATGAGGGAAACAATGCTGAGCCAGAGTCCATGGGCCATGGCGAGCAGGGCTTTTGCTGAATTGTAAGTACATGTGGGCACAATGATGGCAGCGGTCGGTAAACATCCATATGTGCAGTCACGCTTCGAGTCGACCAACCTACTTTGCTTGACTCCTTGTGGAACAAAAGGGCCTATCTCCCACGCATTCTGGCCACGTACGTTGTGCCAACTTACAAGCGAATCAAAAGTTGGTGCATATGACCCATATCATCATCAGCATAAGTACTTGGCTGCTGGTTTTCCAACAACGCGTCAATCTCACGACTGGCTACGTATGCCGCAGGAATGGCACGAAGACCACTTTTAGGGGTGAGTAGCATCTACATGTGAGCCCAATGGGAGGATGGGCACGTCGCCTAAGTGTCCAGCTAGGTAACAGAGTGGACGTCATCTCAAAGGAAACCACGATATTGTAGGAAGTATGTCGGAGAAGGGGAAGCAATCATGACTTGAGCAGCTGTCGCATAGGTGTGAAATGAAGAGAGGTTGACGAACGAGGGCTACAGGATGGGGTCTCAATGAGACACATCGGCTAGCGGAACAGCGACTGAGACATTCGAAGCTCCCCGAAAGTAAATAATCGAAGAATTTGAAACAAATCAGATGGGTCGCGGCTCCATCAGAAGAAATCCCCGTACTATTATCCGCGTACAGGCGCGGTTGCTATCCTTCGACCCTTGGAAAAGCCCCTTGCCAAGGGTCGATGATAGCCAAATACCACCCATGTAGAAGATTGGTTTGACGTTGCACATACATATCACATACATAGGTACTATGCAGTACGGTGTACAAGCACGGAAACGCAATGCAGCCGTCTAGCACATTGTTGCCAACCACAGCTCATGACTGTAGTTGCTCAATCAGAGTCAACAGTTTCATATTGCGGGTCTCTGGAGAAGTTGCATTTATCGGGATGCACAATTGTCGTGACAAAGAACCCTTGCCACTATTGTGAACCCAAAACCGGCTGTTGGCAACTGTTTTTGGTACCCAATAGAGTCATGTTGCACAAGTTGTAGAACTCGACATGGTCATCATTTGACAAGCCAAATGACGATGCTCCAGACCCACCCAAGAGAGGCACTGCCCTTTGTTTGTGGTGTCCGCATGAATCTGGGCGTGCACGTGGTTGTTTCGCAGGCAAAGACAAAATACTTATCATACGCACTAGTAGTACGTGCAATTACATGGCCATGTCATGTTTGGTAGGAGGACAAAGAGAGGTCGAGTTTGGTGTTGTATAGAGAGGGAGCAATTGAGGCAGCGTGTTCCGGGCAGGGTGACAGTGTAAGCTTAGGTCACGCGGTTCTGAACAGGATCGGGCGTAGTGCGCTTCCGTAGCCCAACGGGCGCCCCCTCCCCCAATGCATCGATTCACAAATGCGGACAAGTCAGGTACACTTACAGGGCAACATAAATTAGTCGGGAATCTGGGGGGCTCATGTGCTTATGTGCTTATGTGTTGGCTGATTTCCAGATGCTTGCGGATCCCGGGCATGCCCCTGGAAGGCCTGGAAGGGTGAGCGACTGCCACATTGTTGCAGGCATTAGCTTTTTGACTGGTGCGACGGCTGGTTTCAGAAGCCTGTGCCAGCTCACACGTGCGCACGCAGTCATTGCAGCCCTGCCACACTGATACGATACGTAAGTACCTAGGTACCTAGGTAGGTAACTTAGGTGGTCGACTAATGGTGTTACAAAGTCTTGTTGTCTTGCGTCAACGAGGCCTGCTTGCAAGATGCCTACCTTATAACGTAACTACCTACCTACCTTAGGTATCTATATATGTACCTACCGTAGGTAAGGTAGGTATCCATGCTGTAGTAGCCCAACATGGTGGAGAATAGGAGAAATGTTTGAACATCGAAGGCTCTTCTAATAGGTGTCAGGTGGGGTAATGCCTAATGAGCAAGCTGGCACGGCTTGCACGGCTGCTTTCTTTCACGCCTTGACACAACTGTAGACAGTTTAGCATCTCCAGCTCTAGCACGCATAAGCGGTACCTGGTATTAGGTGGCAAAGCTGGCCACAGGGAAGCGACAAACACCACTGCTACAGAGTACAGACTTGATTAAGCCCATTGCCATTGATCTCGGCACGGACTGGTTCCCAACTGATTGGGACGCACTTCGCGCTTGCCGACATCCTCCCTGGCCGTCCAGGATTGCCTTACGTGACTGCGGGAGGAGTGGACACCTCCGCTGTGGTGTCACGGCCCAAGCTGCAAGCTGGCCCACGCAGAAAGCAATCTGGCAGTGGACGGTCCGACCAGCACAGAAGAGTCAGGACTACCTGATCAGGACCTTTTCCCCCCTTGCCTTTGGTGACGGTAATAATGAGCAAATGGAGAATCTGACTTCGCTTTTCTGCTCTCTCATTTCTCTCCCCTTGCTTTGATCCTCCCTGGTCGCCCCAGCTCAAGAATCCTGCAACTCGCTCCTGTTACGGCTACGAGACGGAGACGGAGACGGCGACAAAGACGGCCCTCAACGCCAACGCCAACGACGGAATAAGACGGCCTCACCCTCCTACTCTACTGTACTGTACTGCCGGTAACTGCTACTATTACCACCACAGCCACCACAGCCTCGATCACAGCCATCGTCATCCCTCTCATCTCGCTCACGTTTCGCTCTCTTCCCGGTTTACTTACTCACTTACTCACTCGCTCGGTCGGTCACCTGCTCACCTGTTTACTTGTTCACTTGCTCTCACTCGACTGTGCCCCTTTGCGTCGTCAAACGAACATTGCTGGCATTCGTTGCTCGTACTACGGATACTGCTATCGCTATCATCCACCTCCCACCGTCTTAGTCTGGCGCCATTCCACACATCCTCCCAGCGTCCCGCATTCCGCAAACCGCAATTCCACACCACACACCCCTTTCCTAAACCGCCCAGCTCTGGGGCACCCCAACCAACAACGCTCCCCCAGGTGATAGACTCGACAACCGACGGCAAACATCAGACATCAGGCATCAGGCATCAGATAACCCCCAAGCAGGCCTGCGACAAACTCGCCAGCTGTGCTCCGAGATGGGACGCAAGTCCGCTCCACAGCCGCTGCCGCTGTCTGATCCCTCCTCCGCCCTGCGCCGCGACGACCCGCTGCCCGCACCTGCTGAAACGTCAACCTCCCCGTCTCCAGGCGTCTCGCCAGCCGACTCGCGATCGCCCCGGTCTCCCCGCTCCTCTCCTTTCCACAGCAGATTTTCTCCCCTGAGAGCCGGTGCGAGACAACAGCAGCAGTCGTCCTCTTCGGCCACAGGGAGCGATCGTGCCCAGCAGTCAATACACCACCAACCCCAGCAGCGAACGCCGCCGCCGCCGCCGCCGCCGTCGCCGCCTACTACCACTACTACAACACAGCCCCAGATACAATACCAGCATCGACTCAGCTCAGACGACCATCCTACAACGTATCCTTCCATTTCCTCCACCCTTGTAACGCCCACCGATGCATCAGCCACTGCCCAGCCCGCTCCCGCAAACGTTCCTCGGGTAGAGGCTAAGAAAGGGACAAAGAACAGCTTCTTCCATTTCAACAAGGCCTCCAAATCCTCCAGCCAACCACACCCGAATGCTCAACCTCAAACCTCGTCGCAACAACAAAGACAACAACCGCCACAACAGCGACAGCAAAACCACCCGCGTCATCAACCCCATCTTCCACTTCACCCCCGTCACCAGCCGGAATCGCAACCCCAGGTGACGCCCAGGCAAGTCGATAGCCCCGGCAGACAGGATCACGGAGGTATGTATTCACAGTTGGCGGAGGATTCCGTACGCCAAAGTGCCGTCGTACAGCCTCGAGCTATGTGCCTCACTTGCCGCAATATTGACCATGGTCCGTCAACCACTAACACTCCTGGGCCCGAGCAGAAACATCCCATTCCGATCCCTCACTCTCCAAACCCCATTCGCGAAGCGAGCTGTCTGTTTCCTCCGCCGGTGACTGTGACGGCGCATCACCCCAGTCTGCGACGAAGAAACCCAAAGCCAAGGTCTTTGTCCGCCTCGGCAGTTCCAAGTCCAAGAGCGACAGAGAAAAGGCGAGTCCCGAGCCGACGCCAGTTGGTGGACCTCCATACGGTAGCGAGCCAGAGCTACACCTCAACTCCGTGCCCCTCCGGACCGCACCCGTGACACAAGAGCGATCGTTCCGAGACATGATGAACTCGGCTGTGCGAAATCGATCAGAAGATCGCGCTCCAGCTCGAGAGCGATCTGCGACGAGAGAATATCGAGAGAAAGAACCCAAGACTCACCACTCGGGCAAGGATAAGGAAAAGGAAAAGGAAAAGGACAAAGAAAAGGATAAGGACAAGGATTACACAGCATCAGCATTTTTCAGATCTACATTCGGCAAAAGCTTCTGGGGAAAGAGCACCCGCAGCGTCAGCGCGGCAGAAAGAGAATCGGCAATTGATGACGAGAATTATCAGCTCAAGGTGATTAACCTGCCTTTGGTTGAGCAAACTCGACTCACCCGCATCTCAAAACGGCTGGAAGATTCACGCGACAAGACGGAGTTTTGGATGCCCGCCTTTCCCTGGAGGGCAATTGATTATCTCAACTACAAGGGCTGTGAAGTTGAAGGCCTCTACCGTGTGCCGGGAAGCGGCCCCCAGGTAAAGAAGTGGCAAAGAAAATTTGACGAAAGTAAGTGATGGCGAACCTCGTCAGGAATAGACAATGGCATCTAACGAATATTTCTAGAATACGATGTCAACCTTTTCGAAGAGAAAGACTTGTATGACATCAACATCATTGGCTCCATGCTCAAGGCGTGGCTCCGCGAGCTTCCCGATGAGCTTTTCCCCAAAGAAGCCCAAGAACGGATAGCGCGCGAATGCGCAGACGCGGAAGAGGTCCCTCAAATGCTCGTGGACGAGCTCGCAAACCTCTCGCCGTTCAAGTACTATCTACTCTTTGCCATTACCTGTCACCTGAGTTTACTCCTCGCACACTCGGAGAAGAACAAGATGGACTTTCGGAATCTCTGCATCTGCTTCCAGCCGTGTATGAAGATTGACGCTTTCTGCTTCAGGTTCCTTGTATGCGATTGGAGGAACTGCTGGAAGGGGTGCAGAAATGAGAGTAAATACATCGAGGAGGAATACTTGCTCTTCGACCAGCCCCCTCCACGAGGCTTGGCCGAGCCGCAAAAGCCGGTTCGTCAAGAGCTTGACGCTGAACGGCAGCAATTATCATCGTCAGACAGCAGCAAAAAGTTCGCTTTCGCCTCCGGGGATCAGAAGAATAAGTTGAAAAAGAAGCATCTGCAGCTATCCGAAACAAGTGGGAGCTTAGCAGCAGCAGCTCCTTCTCCTCCTCCTCCTCCTCCTCCAACTACTTTGGATGTCGTTCATGGCCGTGAGCCTGGCCAAAACTCAGGGGAACTTCGACAGCTCTCGCCGATCAAGCCATTGTCACCACTTGATTTCTAGTTAAGCGACGAAGCTCCCATCGACGCGGTTCATTGTCTTCGCCTCGCTATAGTACACTCTTCTCGCGCACCTGAACGGTGTCAGTTCAGCACTCGTCGATTTATGATACCACGCTGTTTATGACTTATCTTTCTTTGGAGCAACCATCGTTTTAGTTCGGCCGCTCCGATTTCGAGGTACAGCGGGCTCCACCGCGGAGAGGGACGGACGGACGGTTTGGAGGAAATTTGAGCATCTACTTGGATGAATGCGTTTCTCTGTATTCCTACTTGTTGCACTGCTGCTTTCGTATACCCATCGTCGAATTAGAGTCAACAGAGGACGTTTTTCCGTCTGCATACATTGGAGATGCTTCGCTTGGCTTGCACTGCAGTCTCGTCCTCACTCGCCAACGTAATTTGACCCATGCAAGCTTGACTTGGTCCGTCCCAGTGCTTGGATTGTGCCCTCCTCCTTTGCCTTGTCCTTCTGACCACCAATTCTGGGACGGGAAGGCTGCCTGGATCTCATGGAGATTCCAACGGCACTCGTGCTGTTTGTCTACTTTCTCTTTTGGTTGGTAGCACCATGTATATGGCAGAATGGTAAATGGCTCTCGGGATTAAACATGGGGGAGGCCCTGGGACAGAAGGAATTGGGCTCCAAAGCACACAAGAACGAATAGAGCAAGAGAGGGGCCTCATTTAAACACAGACAGTCGAGTCTCTCAAACTTGTAGCTCTATCTTCTGCTCGTATGGTCTCATAACGCCTGGTCCTGAACGCCGCTATCACGATCAATAAACATGAATGGTTCGCATTGTTTCTTTCTTTTGTTCCCTCCTTGAGCCGCCACGCAAAGTGCTCGGCCTTCACTCTTCTCTCCCCTAGGCCTTCTTGCCGGCATTCCTCGCTGCGACTCTGTCGTTTTTCCTCATCTTCCTCTCGTTGCGCTTCACACGCTCCACGCGCGCCCTTCGGCCATCTCCCCTCACGCTGGTGCCCTCCTTTCGCTTGGCCTCCTTCTCCGGGTCGACCTCGACGATCCAGTCGTCCTCGCCCTTCTTGTTGAGGCCCTTGTATCCCCACTTGCGCTTCCACTCGCCGCTGTCCTCGTCGTAGGCGATGTTGCGGCGCTGCTCGCGAGTCTTGGCCTTGATGCCCTTCTTGGCGGCGAAGCGCTCCCACTTGGTCGGGGCCTTGGCCTCGGGCACAGGCTTCTCGCGTGGGAGGCGGGTGCTGGGCTGGGGGAGCGTCAGGAGGACGCCGTCGGTGGTGGAGGTCAGGGGGCAGGTGGTGAGCAATTGGTTGATGAGTGACTGGGCGCCGTCGCGGGCAATCTCGGCGAGGGACTGCTCAATCTCGGCGCGGTCGAGCGCCACGGGGTTGGGGTCCTCGGCGAGCAAATGGCCGAGATCAAAGGTGTACGGGGTGGGCTTCTCGACTGCGACGGGCAGCTTCGGTTTGGAGTCGGGGAGCGCCATGGTGGGATGCGCTTGGGCCTCTTCCTTTTTTTCTTTTCTTTTTGGTCGAGAGTCGAAAGTAAATCAGTAAGACGATTTAGGAATGTCTTCTGCGATCGCGTCACTTCTCGTCTCTGAAGTTTGTGTTTGCGAGAATGCTCTTGGGGGGTTTAGTTCCTGGCAAGACTTTGGGGAACTTTTTTTCGATATCCTCTTTTTTCCCCAATCGATAAGAGATGCCGCCAGGTCCATAAGTTAATCCCAGTCAGACTTGGAGAGGTCGGAAGCCGGGGTTACTATTTTCCCGAAAGCTTCACCCTCAGCCAATCAATCGATGGCTTGCAACCCCCCCAAGCTGTTCTTCCGGGGGTGTGTGGTTAAGCCCGAGATTTTCGTCCCATCCAACTTCAACGCTCAGCGAGACGAGCGTCACACCCGGGCCCAATTGGCGCCAAATGCGACGATAAGACCGCCTCCGCCGGATCCTACATAGTTCGCCCTGGGTCTCTCGCCTGCCGCTTCCCACCTGCCCCCAATGGCCTCCTCCGCCTTGCTGCGGTGCCTCGCTCGGCCGTCGGCCTCGGCGTCCTTGTCCATGTGCCGCCGGCCCGCCACGCGACTCCGACTCCGACTCGAGCCCCAGCCCATGCTCACGCTGCCTGCAACCTTCTCAACCACCGCCGCCGCCCCCGCCGCCGTCCCCTCCAAGAGCCGCCGCGACCTGCCCGGCAAGCAGAAGAAGACGTACAAGAAGTCGTCGAGCGTCGTCTCCGTCCGCAAACCGAACCCCGGCGAGCGAAAGGCCTTTCGCAAGCGCATCCAGCTCAGCAACAACAGCGCCCTGCCCGTCGAGGGCCGCCCCGTCAGCAATGTCGCCAACATGCTCGAGCTGACAGATGAGCCCGCCGTCTTGTCCATCCCGGACCAGGTCGTCGATCAGCTCCGAGCCCTCGAGGCCTTCAAGACCACACAGTCGTGGAACCTCTTCCGCAAGCCGCATTGGCTGGTGCGCAAGGACGCGAGCCGGCTGCTCAACTACATTGAATCAACAAACGAGAAACTCCAGCCCGGCTATGTCGAGCCTCCAAGTGAATACAAGACCTCTTCAGCCAAGCCTCGGCCGCCTCCCTCGACCCCCAAGATCATCTTGACCGGCAGCCGCCTGTCCGGCAAGAGCATGGTCATGCTTCAGGCCATGGCATACGGCCTGCTCAAGAAATGGGTCGTTATCCACATTCCCGAAGGTAATAGAAAGCTCCCCGTTGTGCTGCCAACCTGCCGCTCGCTCTAACCGCTGCTCCAGGCCAGGATCTTACCAACGGCAACACCGACTATTCTCCCATCCCCGGTACGGAGCCCATGCAGTTCGCCCAGTCCGCATACTGCTTGAAGCTGCTCCAGGCCATCTACAGGGCCAACCGACCCGTCCTCGAGCAGCTCAAGATTGAGGGAGAGTGGAAGTTTACCAACCTGAAGAAGGGCGCCAGCCTCGCCGACCTGGTTCTCAGCGCCAAAGAGTCCGAATACGCTTGGCCGACCGTCAGCGCCCTCTGGACGGAGCTCACCTTGCCCGGTCGCCCCCCCGTCCTCTTCGCCCTCGACGGCCTAGCTCACATCAACAAAGTCAGCGCATACCGTGATCCGTCCTTCAATGCGGTCCACTCCCACGACCTCGCCCTGGTCCGCTTGTTCGTCGATGCCCTGTCGGGCAGGTCCCCGATGCCCAACGGCGGTGCCGTCATCGCCGCCACGTCCGGAAACAACAGTTTCGAACCCCCTTCTCAGAAACTTGTCATCCGCCAGCTCAAGGTCATCCAGTCTCGCAGGGGCAAGCGTTTTATCCCCAAACCCAACCCCTATGAGCGCAACTACGACGAACGCGTGTACGAATCATTGATAAAGGCCCGAGTCTTTTCCATAGATGGCATCAACAAGGAGGAGGCGCGTCCTCTGTTGGAGTACTGGGCTGCCAGCGGCTTAGTCCGCGGCCTCATCGACGACCACACTGTGTCGGCGAAGTGGACCCTCGGTGGCCATGGCATCATTGGCGAGATGGAGCGGGCAACATTGATGCAGATAAGGCTGTGAGCATGTATTTTTATAGAACCTGTACTATATCCTTGTCTGTAAAAGCCGACGGAAGAAAATGTAACCTCTTAACGAAATCCTTGCTCAAGTGCCATATACGCCAAGTCACGCTTACACCTCAGGGTGCCAAGACAAGCAGTTGTATGCACCATTGAATGAAGAGATTGTTTTCATCAGCTTCCACTTCTTCGTTTACAGCCATGACATCCCCCAATTCCTCATCTACATTGACATCCAAAACGCCAGCCTTGATTTCGAAAAAGTCAATACACAACCCATTTTGTGCTCTCAGAAATCCATGAGGTCCTCTTGTTCGTCATTATCCGCAGTCACAAATACCAGCCTCGTGCCGCTACCAGCCGTCTGCCAAATCTGTAAAGAGCATGTTAGTATTCTTGAGATGGGCTGTATAGGCATTTTTGGGCGAAAACTTACATCGAGTGTTGTGTATTCTTCCAGAGCGTTCATCCACTGATCTTCAGTGAAACCCTTGGCAATGACACGCTCCTTGACCTTTCTCATGCTCAGTTCGATGCCCAGCTCCTCATCGTCCTCAGCATCGTCTGGACGGCAGGCACCCGTATCCGCAAGAGCCTTGACGAGGTTGTAGATTCTGCTGCTGGCATTCAGGCCACGTCGGCCGGCATTGGTCTCGTTGTTGAGGCTCTCTTTGCTCGCTTCGACCAACCGCAGAGCTTCATCAACATCATCCTGTGAGACTTCGTTGGTGAAGCGCAGACGCGCAAGTGCCTGCGCCAAACGAACGACGCCAAGAAGGGTACGAGGAGTGGTGTGGGTAAACTGCTTGCCCTTCTTCTCGGCGCGCTGTTGCTGATCACGCATACGCACATACGTCTTGACCATGTACTCGGAGACTGACTCCGGTACAACGGGACGGTATGTCCTCGCCTGGGCAATGTACGATCGCACTTCGTGGGGACTAAAGACGATGTTGTCGGTGCCAATATCAGGGTGTCGGCTGTTCATGTGCACAAAGGCAACGTGCTTGGCCAGCTGTTCGTCTGACTCGCGGGTAGGGGTATCAAGAAGCAGGAAGAGGATGTCGAAACGAGATAGAAGCGCAGCAGGGAGATTAATGTTTTCGACAGGAGAAATCCGGGGGTTGTATCGTCCGTAAATGGGGTTGGCGGCGGCAAGGATGGAGGTTCGGGCGTTGAGAGTGGTGGAGATGCCTGCCTTGGAGATGGAAATTGTCTGCTGCTCCATGACTTCATGAATGGCTGTACGATCGTTTTCGTCCATCTTGTCGAACTCATCAATGGCACAGATACCATTGTCGGCGAGGACCAAGGCGCCACCCTCTAGCACCATCTCGTCTGTGACAGGATCGCGCATGACTGCGGCGGTGAGACCAACTCCACTGCTGCCACGTCCCGAGGTATAGACGCCGCGTGGTGCAACTTTGGAGATGTATTTGAGAAGCTGAGATTTGGCGACACCAGGATCACCCATCAAACAGATGTTGATGTCACCACGGATCTTCATACCGTCGCCCATTTCCTTGGTAACACCCCCAATGAGAAGCAGCAGCAGAGCCTTTTTGACGTCCAGATGACCGTAAATTTCGGGAGCAATCGACTTGGCAAGGAGTTCATATACTTGGCCACTTTGACGATACTTTTCGATCCTCCTTACGAGCATGGGGTCCACAATCATCTCACTGTAAGCCTTCTTGTGTTGAACGATGTGGTGGGCTTCCAAATAGGTGTCGGTCAAAAGGCCTGCCTTCATGGCCTTGAAGCCGGTGTAGGGCGTTGGCAAGAAGATGCCAGAGATGTCAACCACATCACCAGGGTTGATTTGACGAACCAGAGTGCCATGGCACATAACGGTAAGGCTGCGTGGGATTTGGCCAATGGGGACCTGTTCGGCCATCTCCTGGACCTTGACCTCCTGGAAAGGCAGGAACTTTGAGGCTCGCGAGGATGGGTTTAGCTGGCCCTTGGCTTGGTTGTCTTTGCAGTCGGATGAAGGACACATTGTCAACGGTCCATACTGCCTATCGGTAATCGGCTGGAAGATTTCACATCCACATCGGTCACATGTGTAGGCGCTGACTTGCACGATTGGCTTGACGTCAGTTACGCGGGTGGCGATGCAGCGGACAGTGATGAGGTGGCCCAGATGGTCGCCCCTTACTTCCCGGACAGCGAGAGCCTTGACAGGGTTGCCAGTCGTTCCTGTTCGAGGTTTGAACACGAGAGTGTATCTGCGAGTCAGCTCAGCTGGGAATTTGTCCTCTGCAACAGTAGGATCGCGTTCGGCAGCTTCCTCGAGTTCTCTGTTGCGGGCTTGTCGACGAGACATGAGGACGTCGAGAACATCGTCCTTGAAGCTGTTGGAGAAATTAGCCACCGTCTCCGCACGAGGCAATACGATTCGGAACGCACTTGACATCGACGCTGGGCTGGGGCAGGGCTGCGTCAACTGCCCTTGAAACGATTTCGACGTAGTGCTTTGTATTCATTTCAATGCTTTCAACGAGCCTCAGATTTTCGTCGGCGGCTTGGTGTTCCCACTATGGCGCGACGTTAGAAGGAGTTCGCCAGGGCGTTATGCGTGCGGCTTTACCGTTGCCAGGTCATCGAGATCAATTACTGCCTCGTCCACTTTACGGTCGGCGAGGTCCTGCAGCATGTCCTTGTATTTGTGCTGCGGGGCTCTCTTGCGAGCCCTCTCTTGTCGACGGCGATCGCCAGCCTGCTCATCGTCATCCATGAAGTCGTACTCGTCGCTGAGGTCATCTTCATCAATCGTAATGTTGCCGAGAGCTGTGGTGATGGTCTGCTCTGGCGACGTCTTGAAGCCTTTCAGGAACTCCTCGAAGCCATCTGGATCCTAGTCAGCGCCGGCCAAGGCTGGAGGGAGGGAGGGAAAGAGTGGACGCCAAGCTCACGTTGCTGCTTCTCGTAGTTGACGGGGGCCTTGAATTCACGGAGCGCCATTGTGACGAATCTGGGCGGAGCAGACAAGTCGTGGGTGGCGCTGTGAAGAGAAGGTGTAGCAGGTTGCGAATGGCAGTTTGAGGCGTTGTCGCGAGTCAACAAATGCGATGCACAAACGGGGCCGAATGGGGACGAATGGGGACAAATGAGCGGGCTGGCACGGCTGGGAAGGCGACAGGGGTGGGTAGGTCCTGCTGCGGCGCAACGCAAGCACAACGCGACAGCTCAAAATGCCAGGGCGCGTCGTGTCGCGTCGCGGAGCCATAGTACCCACCTGCAGCTTAAGTGGCCTGCGCCACAGGTGGCTTCCCCCCGTCGGAACTGGAGGTGCTCCCAGTTGCTTCGGCGAACTGACCGGAGGCACGTGGAAGCTGCCTCGGCTCCAAGACGGCTCCAAGACGGCTCCAAGACGGCTCCAAGACGGCATCGGACCCGTAGCGTCGCAAAGACACAATCACAGCCCCCAGCAGAGTTGGCTCCTGCATTGACGAGCCCTCAGACAAGACAATGGCTCCCCGAAAGAATGCGCAATCTGTTGCGGCCGAGATCTCCCTGGCTCACCTGCAGAAGTGCCTGGTGAACCTCCCTCCCACGCTCGTGAACCTCCTCGTCAACGCCAATGCTGTGAGCAGCTCCCTCTTCCCGGTCCCCCTACTTGATGTCTGCTGACATCCATTTTCTGTGCCATGTAGCCCGTACAAAATGTCATCGTTGAGCTCAATTACCGAGATCTGTCGCCAACGCCAACGGCTGGCGCAAGCCCTCAGCAGCGCTCCGTGTTCGTCGGATGGACGGGCATGCCCAGCAAACGAAGGCCCGCTCCTCCAGTAGGACGAGACGGTATCAACGGCACGAGAGGCGCGTCGCGGGATCATGATATCCCGTTGGTAGAGCTCGACGCAACACTGGCCAAGACTCTGCTCCTCACAGACGGGCAAAAGGTGACGGCTACAGTCCACCTCGACCCTCCGCTGGCGCACACCATCAACATCGAACCCCTTACACCCGACGACTGGGAGATTATCGAGCTTCATGCATCCTTCCTCGAAACGAATCTGCTTGCCCAGATCCGAGCACTTCCCAACCCTGCATACAAGTCGGCCGATGGCACCGCCGTTCCGCCACACCCGCTGACGCTCCATCTCTCCCCGACCTCGACCGCAACCATCAACGTGGTGTCGCTGGATCCCGCACCACCCGCAGATGCACCGTTTGCCAAGATATCTCCCGATGCGGAAGTCATCGTCGCACCCAAAACGCGAAACAAGAACTCCCAAGGTACAGGCGACCACCGGAGCGTGGCGAGCACATCGAGGTCCAAGCGAAGTGGCGCTAGTACCGTACGCCGGCGGGGTGCCAGGGAGGAGCGCAAGCCGGCCATGTTCTTCAGAGGTCTGGACAGGGCGGCTTGTGAAGATTGGTTTGATAATGAACCCGCCCGTCCAGATCTCAGCGTCTGGGTTGATGGCGATCTTCTCTCCACTGGTGCCTTCAAGGGTGTCAACTACGTTGTTGTGGACATTATCAAACCCGCTGGGCTGCTACCGCCCCAACCCGAGGAGAACGGCGCTGCTCCAACAGCAACACCCGCCTCATCCAAAGTGGTTGCTCACCTCCGATCGTGGGCCGATCCTCCCAACAGCCAAACTGCAGCCCTTTCCCCAGCTCTATGCGCAGCGCTTGGATCTACAGGCATCGTAGGTGGTGTTGTCAAGCTCCAGGCCGCCCCTCAACAACTTTCTAGGGGAGCTGTTCAGAGTATCAAGGTTTATCCATTTGCCACTAGTTCGAGGGTTGGCAATGGTCTCAAGTTTGGTGGTGAATCCAAGGCAGAAAAGGAGGATTCTGCAAAACGCTTTCGACAACTCTATGGCGCCTCAAGGGGCTCTGACAGCCTGCTACAAGGCCCTTTGACCGATGGCATTGTCATTGCTCTCTACGAGGGGCTGGATGCTCCCCAGGGATGGGAAGGAGGCGTCGTGAAATTCACCTATGGGCCAGATTCGGCTTCGTTTGATCAAAACAAAGATGCCACAAACTGGATGCTCGGGTTGGACTCGAAAGTAGCCATTGACTTTCAGCCACCTGTTCCTCGTCCTTCTTGGATGACGGGCACCGACCTATTTGAGAAACAGCCCACCAACGACTCGTTACTTGTCGGTATAGACTCACTGCTAGAGAATCTCCAGACGCAGCTCTCATACATGTCGTCAGTGTTGTTGACGGGAGGTATGGGGTCGGGAAAGACGTCAGTTGCGAAGTACCTGGCTCAGCGACTACGAGAAGAGTCGCTCTTCTACACGGCTTTCTTTTCATGCAGAAAGCTCGTCAATGATGAAACCAGAGTTTCCACCATCAAGGAGAATCTAACTCGGTTGTTTATGACAGCGAGTTGGGGTGCGAGATTGGATGGCAAAGCCGTGGTTGTCCTAGACGATTTGGATAAGCTCTGTCCAGTAGAGACGGAGCTCCAAGTTGGAAACGATAACGGCCGAAGTCGGCAGATCAGTGAAACTATCTGCTCTGTCATCAGACAATACTGCACAAAGGACAGTGGTGTCGTCGTGCTTGCGACAGCAGAGGGCAAGGACTCGCTCAACAGCGTGGTTGTCAGTGGGCATGCTGTGCGCGAGATTATCGAGCTCAAAGCCCCTGATAAGGAGGCCAGGCGCAGGGTCATGGAGGCCCTTGTTAGCAAAGATGCCACGGCCGCTGAAGATGTAGCCTCGCAAGCTGATAGCGACAGCAGGCCACAGACGGCGGATGGCAGCACGGGGGGAGAGGATAACGGTGCGTGGATGGACGGCGTAAGCCAGACGAGCAAGGAACAAGCAAAGCAAAAGTCCAGCCACTTCGTACTGGACTCGGATCTTGATTTCCTAGACATTGCAGGATCGACCGACGGATACATGCCCGGAGATATCACGGTCCTGGTCTCTAGGGCACGGAACGAGGCCATCATCCGTGCAATCAGCCAGTCTCCAGGGGCTGACGAGGGCCCGATTCATCTGAGCCGAGCCGACTTTGACAAGGCGCTCAAAGGATTTACACCGGCCTCACTGAGGAATGTAACTCTCCAAAGCTCGTCGACGAGCTTCAAGTCCATTGGCGGTCTGCAAGAGACGCGACAGGTGCTCCTAGAGACGCTCCAGTACCCTACAAAGTACGCTCCCATCTTCGCCCAGTGCCCTCTGCGGCTACGGTCAGGCCTGCTACTGTATGGCTTCCCGGGTTGTGGCAAAACGCTTCTTGCCAGCGCCGTGGCTGGCGAGTGTGGCCTCAACTTTATCAGCGTCAAGGGCCCGGAGATCTTGAACAAGTACATTGGCGCCTCGGAGAAGAGCGTGCGTGACTTGTTCGACAGGGCCTCGGCGGCGAAGCCCTGTGTGCTCTTCTTTGATGAGTTTGACTCGATTGCGCCGAAGCGAGGCCACGATTCGACCGGAGTGACGGACCGTGTAGTCAACCAGCTTCTGACGCAGATGGACGGTGCCGAAGGATTGTCGGGGGTGTACGTCCTCGCTGCCACATCACGCCCCGACCTCATCGATCCTGCCCTGCTGCGTCCTGGACGACTGGACAAGTCACTTCTCTGTGACATGCCCTCGCTCGAGGACCGGGTCGACATCATCAAGGCGCTCTTCCAGCAAGTCCGTCTCGCAGATGAGCTGACGGAGTCTGACGACGCCCTTACAGACATTGCACGCCAGACAGAGGGTTACTCGGGTGCCGATCTTCAAGCCCTTGTGTCCAACGCCCAGCTCGAGGCCATTCACGATGTGCTCGATATCAATGGCCCAGTGTCTACCTCTCGAAGACCCAACGGCCAGGACGGCAAGCCAAGCAGTACGCCAAGCTTTGTGCAGTTTCGCTACGGCACCGACGGCCAGGCCATGATCCAGCCTGCGGCCCAGAGCAGGTCGGCTGCACTCGTGGAGAATGCCTCGATATTGTCCAAGCTTGAGGAGATTAAGATTGCCCGCAAAAAGTCCAGGCAAGCGCAAGGCGTCCCAGTAGCAAGCGAGCACGACAAGGCGCTGGCAAACGAGCACCGGGAGGTGGTCATTGAGCTCAACCACCTGGTCAAGGCCCTGGAGAGCACACGGGCAAGCATCAGCTCGGAGGAGCGGGCGAGGCTGCAGAGGATTTACAGGGAGTTTGTGGTGGGACGCAGCGGGCAGATGAAGGATGGACAGGGCAGCATGGAGATTGGAGGGAGGAGTAGCTTGATGTAGGTTTAGACTAGGCAGCACAGGGCGAGCGATACCTGGACAGCGAAACGAGATTTTTCCCAAAATGTTCCGTCACGACTCTTGCTGTTCCTTGGAGATGCTATCAATGGCGTCGACGATCGTCTTGTGAATGCTCCTCCGCGCCACCACCAAACCCCGGTTGCGGCTCAGGTCTCTGCCGGCGGCAAAGTCGATGGACCGCCCGTCGAGATCCGTCACGACGCCGCCGGCCTCGGTGAAGATGAGCTGGGCGCCCGCGTGGTCCCAGACGTACATCTTGGAGTCGGCCCGCGACGGGATCCGCACGTGGACGTCGCCGCCGCCGACGATGAGGGCCGCGTAGCGGATGTGCGACGACCACACGTCGGTGCCGGGGAACTCGGCGCCGAGCTTGGAGGCGAGACGCTCCACGAGGTCGTGCCGGGACGACTCGCTGGCCATGCAGTCGACAAAGTGGACGTCTTGGAGGCGAGCTGGCTCCGGCAGAGTCTCGAGGCGCTGCGAGGGCTCGAGGCCGTCCACGGTCATGCGGCGAGTCGACGCACCGTGGCCACGTACAGCCGATAGCATGATGCCCAAGCCCTCCGCGTCGACAGACGTCTCGTGCACGCGGCCGTTGCGAAGCCTGAGGTTCGGGCAGCCCAGCAGACCAATGGCCTCGCGCCCATTCTCAATCAGCGCCAGCGAGACGGCATACTGCTCGCCGCGGAGAAACGTGGCGGTGCCGTCGATGGGATCCATGATCCAGAACCGCCCCGAGTCCCCGCCTCGGCCCCGGCCGCCGAGATCGATGAGGTCCATCATGTCGTCGGCTGACGCCGGCGCCGGAAGCTCGACGCCCGTCTCCGGATCCGCGAGCCGTGCCGCCGCCGAGACGAGGCCGAAGACGCGGTCCCGCAGCGCCGCATCCGCCCGCAGCGCCGCCGCGTCCTCCTCGCCGATGAAGCCGTCGCCGGGGAAGGCGGCGTGGAGGGCGCTGATGAGGAGGGCCTGCGCGGCAAAGTCGGCAATGGTGACCGGGGAAGCGTCCGCCTTGGAGATGCCGCTCACCGAGGCGAGCACCTTTTTCGTCACAATGGAGGCCCGGAGCACCGCAAGCTCGGCCAGCTTGAGTTCCTCGGCAAAAGAAGTAGTGGTGGCGGCCATGATGGGAAGGAAGCAAGTATGCCGACTTGATACTAGATGCCGGCTATCTTGTCGTTAACGTGAAGAGCATAAGTTGCGAGCTGTAGCCACATCAGAGGAAGCGGTGGTCACACACACACATATGTCAGCTTCCCCACTTACATCACTCATCAGATATATAGATACAGTAGATCCATGCAGACCGAAGCATCGCAACAACAGAAGCTTGTTCCATTAATTCAAGTCTATGTGCTACTATCCCAGCTCTCCCATGGTCGTCTTTGCCTCTTTTTCCCATTTACATCTTCATTGTCTGATTCCCGCGTCTTCTGCAAAACTTGTCCACACTTTCATGCCTCAACCCTTCTTACAAAGCAAAAGGGCATGGGTAAGCAACGCTGCGGAGAGAAACATGAGCAAACATCATTAGATAACAAGACGAGGGAGAAATCGATCGCTAAAAACAACAGCAGAAACACCGTGATCCGCGTAACATGTTCCTGATTTTCTTGTGTGAGGCGCAAACGAGGGCTCATTCAGACCAGAAGTCGGATTCGACAAGGGCCCCCAATGATGGAAACATGTCCTCCACATAATTCCTATACGATGCAAAACCCGGGTATGATCTTGAGAAAGCTTTCCACGCTTTGGGCAAACTCATGCCCCCAAGCCCTTGTACCAAACGCCAAACCATGCAGAAAATGCCGCAGTTGCTTCAGTTCAGCCATTGAGAATCAGTCCATGTATCTGTTCGTGTCCATCTTGTACCGAGGAATTAGTCCGGTATGCTTCGGTCTAGGCACCGTTCGTCTGCTTCGAACTAGATCCTGACCCTTTGCTTCGCGCATGCAAGGTCCGATACATGTTACTCAACCGCGAGCCAGTAACGCTCTTACTAGTGTCGTCCACCGGCCAAAGTGCCGCGAGGAAATCCCTAGAACATCAGAGTTAGCTACAGAACACCAGCAAAAGGTAGTGCCGAGGCCATCCTTACCAAAAATTCTTCTTGAGTCCTTCATCCGCAGCCGTCGCTGCCAATTTCTCATCCAGAAAGGTGCCGATAACAACGAGCTCAACACCAAAGATTGAGGCTCGTTCCTTGCTAGATTTGACATTGTCCTTGGTTGTGGAAAGAATCCGCTCAAAGTTTTCACGGACAGGCTTCAAAAGAAACCAGATCATGGCGTCGTTGTCCTTGGCGCGTTGGTCTTTGTTATCGCCGATGCGTCGGAGCTCGTCCAGCCGCCTGAGAGCCTTGGCCCTCCGTTCATCCTGAGGTCTCGCTTCATGGTCTCGTTCGCGATCACGGTCACGATCCCGTTCACGTTCCCGCTCGCGGTCACGATCCCGTTCGCGATCTCTGTCATCGCGATGCCGTTCCTGCCTACGATGACCGTCGTCGCGATGCCGATGCTTCTCAGAACGCCGTTCGTCCTCTTCGCGATGACGGCGCTTCTCGACCTTGTCACGATCGTCTCCATGCTTGCTAGATCGACGATGGTCTTCAGGACGGCGGTATTTGGGACTTCGGCTGTCCTCGTACGAGGGATGCTTGCGCTTATAGTCGGGACGCGGGGTGTCTCGCTCATCGGCGTGACTGCGTGACCGGTGAAGGTCCGCATGGCTCTCCCGGTCGCGGTGCTTCTTCCCAACCGGGGGAGCGGGAGAGGCGTTGGAGCTACCTCTGTGGCCGTTGGAAAGATGCAACTTCTTGTTGTTGCGATGGTGATTCTCCACAACTCTCTGCACGCCCCGGTCGCCGGAATGTTTCGACTGAAGCACCGAGAGTAGGTATTCCGATCGCCGAACAAGATGAACAGCGCCCGGCGCCTTCATCTTGTCGTTGCCCTTGGTCCTTTCCTCCTTCTTCTCCACTCGATGCTCTTCCAAGAACAGCTTGTCACTCATATCCAGGTCCGAGTCATCCCGAATCTGCACCCAAGCCCCAAAGCCGTGTCGGTCGATGCCGACAAGAAGCATGGCATCCTCCTTTGCCCCCCATGGGCACGAGTAGTTGGCTGCCTTAGTGGCGTCTGCCAAACGAAACGCCCTCCAGTCGCTCTGGCTCTGGATGGCCTGACGCAGGAGGTGCAGCTGCTTTGGCCGTTCAATGGCCGTCTCCGCGTTCACCTTCTTCAGGTCGCCAAAGTCAATTAGGACAGCCTTTCGATCCTTCTTGGTCAGGCTCTTGCCCATCTTCTTCTCCTCCTCAACAAGCTTGGCGTAGTTATCGTCCACTGCTTGGGTAGCTGCCTTGATAAAATCGTCGAGCATGGTTTTGACGAGGTCTCTATCCCTATCTCCCAATTTGGCCTCCTGGATGATGTCTTCGCTACGGTCGTCCATGGAACCGAACCGAAAATACGCCTTAATGAGACCGCGCTGCTCTTTGTCTGTCAACGGGCGTTTGGGGTCAGACTTTAAGGCCCGCCGCTCATCACGCCGATCAGAGTCCTCTTGCTGCTCTCGCTGTCGTTTCTTGAAGCGATCGGTCCGGTCGCTGTCTCTGTTGCGACCTCTCACTGCAGCTTTCCGCGGGGCACTTTCTGCCGCCACCTGAGCGAGGTACTCGTCGTGCTTCTTCCGTTCTTCGTCCGCCTTGATCTCGGCAAGCTTATCCGCGGGGATGATTTGGTCCCAGTCTAGGTTGATATCGTCCACCTTGACGTCTGTGATCTGCATGAAGCTATCCCAGTCGATACCGCCGCTGCTGAGATTGATCTTGTCATCCACTTTAGTCTTGGTGATTTCGGCATTTTCAAGAATGGAGTCAATATCGAGCTGCTCCAGTCGCTCCTGGTTTCCGCTTTGCTCAAACATTTTGGAGGACCGCATCTTCAGCACCATCTGGATATCTTCAGAAGAAGAAGGTCCGTCGATCTTGAGGCCCTTCTTATTGAGCTCGTCCTTCATTGCAGCCTTGCCGTCATCAGTGACACCAGCCTGGATTGTCAGGTACTCAAGCAAAAGCTTGTTGCGGGCTCGCTCGAGGACCTCCTCCTCGACCGTCTCCTTGGAGACTAGACGATAGATGTTGACAGGCCGCTTCTGACCAATTCGGTGGGCTCTGGCCATGGCTTGCAAATCAGCCTGCGGGTTCCAGTCCGAGTCGAAAATGACGACAGTGTCGGCCGTCATCAAGTTGATTCCCAAACCACCTGCACGGGTGGACAACAGGAAGCAAAAGTCCTCGCTGTCCTCGGCGTTGAAATGATTAATGGCCATTCGTCGGGGACCAGCGGCAATTGTTCCATCCAATCTCTGGAATTTGTATCCTCGCAATGACAGGTAATCGCCAAGAATATCAAGCATCTTGACCATTTGGCTGAAGATGAGGACTCGATGGCCATCTTTTCTCAGCTTGGAAAGTAGCTGATCGAGTAGCATCATCTTTCCACTGCTTGCAATCAAACCTTTGATTTGGTCCTCGCGACGCACACTGCCGCCGAGCACTCTTTCTTCGGCACCTGGAAACATATATGGGTGGTTACTGACTTTCTTCAGCTCCATCATAATGTTGAGCAACGAGTTCTTGTGTCCACTGGTGGCGTCGCATAGAGCAGAATAGTTGCGGGTGAGAATGTTCTTGTAGTAATCCAGCTGAACATCTGAGAGCTCAACGCGAATGATCTTCTCCGTCTTGGGGGGTAGGTCGGACTCAACAGTCTCCTTGGTCCGACGCAGGATGTAAGGCGCGATGGCTTTGTGGAGATCTTGAAGCTTCTCCGAGGCATCGGCTGCCGAGAGAGAATCCAGGTCTTCGTCAATGGATACTTTGCCAGGGTTAAGGAAGTCGAGCAGAGCAGACAACTCGGCAAGGTTGTTCTGGATTGGTGTTCCTGTGATGAGGACTTTGCACGGAACTCCAAAACTCACGAGACGAGCGTAAAGTTGTGATTCGGCATTCTTTAGGCGATGGGCCTCGTCGACTGCAAGTGTTTGCCACTTGATCGATTGAAGAAATTGCCAGTCTTGAAGAATGAACTCGTAGGATGTAACAAGGACATTAAACTTGGGCTTCTTTGGGTTGCCATCCACGAGCAGCTCATGCTCCCGGATGATGCTTCGAGCTTCTTCAGGACCCAGATACACCACAAAGTTGATATCGGGGGACCAGTGGTTGAAGGTATCGCACCATGCAGGAATGACACTCAGGGGAGCCACAACGAGTGAAGGACCCTCTTGGCGACGAGCATTGCGCAACCAGCTTAGGAATGACACTGTCTGTACAGTTTTACCCAGGCCCATTTCGTCGGCCAAGATGACATTGTTTCCACGCGTCCAGTTGAGGCACAGGAAGTTGAGACCCTTCAACTGAAACTCGCGAAGCTCACCGCCCTGGATGAACTCTGGCTGCTTCTCAAGCTTGACCATCCTTGAGCGAGTGTCCGGGTTGGACTCTTTGCGGTCCGACTGCCAAGAACGTGAGGCTCGGTCGAGGTACTGGTCGATTTTGTCCTGGAACATGGTGCTTATGTCGGAAGCAGCTTCCCAGGTGCATTCTTCGTAAGTGAGACCCTTCCACTTGACAAAGTATTCGTCACCGTCGTCATCGCCGTCTCTCACAGCAACAACCCTCTCTACTTTAGTGTAGTCCTCAAAGGCTTCCTGGTCGCGCTCACGATCAAGGAAAAACTGCTCTTTGGTTTCCGGAGGGATGTCATATCCGAACCGGATGTCTAGCTCTTGATCCACCATCTTCTTGAAGTAGTTCTCGACTTTGCGATGGCCGCGAACATTGGTGAGGGAGTCGAGCGTTTCCCATGTGTCGTGCAGATGGGATTTGCCCTGCCACTTGATGAAGTATTCAAAATCGTGCCGTGTGTTATCGTAGGCAAGCTCGATACCATCTTGGAGTCGGTGACGAACAACCTTTTCAACGTAAGGAGAATCGTCTACATAGTCGGCAACATATGACGCGACCACGTCTTCGTCATCCTCATCTTCGAAATCACTCTCCTCGTAGGCACCTTGTTGGACAACCTGCGCGGCGCGGCGACTTGACCAGCGCTTTTCTACGAAAGCGAGCGCCGGCTGCGACTCCCGTTGTAGACGAGCCTTCTTCTGCTGACTCTTTGCCCGAGCTCCGCCATAGTTATCTGAATCGGATTCCGAGTCGTTGGCAGAGGGTTGCAGGACAGGTGTGCCAATCTTGGAGGCTATTGGAGAAGTGTGAGTTTCATTGCGAGAATCACGCTGCCATATGATAGACGGAGAAGACGATGCTTACAAGTTCGGGATGTCTCTACACGACGTCGCTTGGTATTGCGGCGATTCACGGGAGGGGCATCAGATTCGGAAGAATCGGACTCAACCTGGGACAGGATGAGTAAACTGGAACATGATCACTTCCAAGGTTAGAATGGTCACTTACGATTTTACGTTGTTCCCTTGGTCGAGTCTAGAGGTTTTTGGTCAGCCACGGCCATAACATGATGAGTGAAAAATTTTCAGGTCGTACACTTCGCCTTAGGCCATAGAGCTCTGGGTTGGCTTTCATGTACTCATCTTCGCCAACAGGTGCCTTGCGCTTGGGCGCTCTATTGGAGTCGGTAGAGCTGGCACGCTCCTCAGGTATAGCATCGTCATCATTATGGGAAGGAGCACTCTCCTCCATATCAAAGTCACCATCTTCGGACGCGTTGTCTTCACTTGATTGAATGCTCTCCAGCATATGGGTATTATCATCGGCCGTGTGAGTGACCTCGTTCGCATCGTCGGAATATGGCGATGGGTGGTCCACGATATCGTGCTTCGCCTCGGGAGAGTTGGGGGAGTCAAGGGAGTCAGGGTCGTCTGGGCGTGTGACGACGTTTATTGAAGAGTTTACCTCGTCGTCGGGCGACAAGTGTCCATTCAAAGAGCCCCCCAGGGTAGGAGTGGACATCATGGCGGCGTTGAGGAAGGCTGCCAGCTGTGATCGCAACAATGTTAGCTGGTGTTTGCGCGTCTGGCGTGTACGGCTGAGGGATTATTGGGAAGAGGGGAATCAAGCGATCCATAGACGACTTCGAAATGGCTATAGACGACTGCAGAAGTTGGAGCAATTCCACTTGTCGCATCCCGCATGGGGTTGCTTGATGGGCAAGGCTGAAAGTCCACCGACATCGCAATTGGCGCGACCAGGCACCAAGGAGCCAGATGTTGGAGCATCTGACGCGTCAAGGACGTCGAGAGGCAGTGAATCCATCAAGAACGACCGTGATTCCGTGTACAGGAGCCCGGCCGGGACTGATATCGGGATCCGGCGGCCGGAGTCGAGGCGGGATCGACGATAGGTGACAAGACGGCAATGGAGCCCGGTAGGGGACAGCAAGTGGTAGGAAGCAAGGGAGCAACTCACCAGTCACTCATTAATGACGTCCAGGCGACAGGCAGCATCTAGGAGAGAGTCGGAAGTTCCCCGGTGACGCTTGGCGGGATCGGGGGGGGGAAACCGGCGGACGTGGGAGATGTGAGGCAGACGGCGGAATGTCACAAAATGCACTGGTGGAGAGGCAGGAAAGAATTGGATGCACGGGGTGAAGGTCCGAAAGCACGGCCGCGCTGCTGCGCAAGCCAATCCTGATTGGACGACAGGCCAAGTGGGGAGGTCACGTGGCTTTAGCTTTGTCTGAGATTCTGGCTCTGGCGAGCAACACCATTGATTACCCTGCACGCCCTGTAACAAGGGGAGAATAAAGAGCTACATACAAAGTAGCTGCTGTCGATTGGTTTAGCGCCCTTGATGAATATGACGATGATTTATGAACCAATACTTTGAGGCAGTCTAGTTGAATGGGGTGCCCGTACATCTGATGTCATGATCCATTACTGGATTCGACATTTTATATGTAGTGAACTCGGCCAGCCACCTTGTTGCATTGCTGTTCTTTGGTCCCGTGTAATGGAGTAGGTACTGGGAGGCCGGCCTGGATACTATCCACATCGAACGGACTGCTACGCTACGGTGGAAGACCGGGTCACGATGTGCGGCAGGGCTGGTAACTGCGAGGATGGCCACCTCGATTATTAGTCGACCCAGGAGATAAAGAATTCCGAGTGACGACACTGGACGAGGTAGGTAGGTAGGTGGATGCCAGCCGTAATCCAAGGTATGTAAGTTTACTGTACATATCCATATCCATATCCATATCCATATCCATCCATATCCATGGGCAGCCTGGCCAACGTCATCCCGGCCCCAGAGTGCTTGGATATGCGATAGCACAATGCAGCCGTCCAAAGTCTCGATGCACACAAAGATGGGTATGGGAATACATGGACAGTGTCGCTTGCCCTAACAGCACCACTCGCCCAAACAGCCAACCAAGACGATCAACCCCTCCCCGCTGCCCTGGCTGGTGGGGCCTGTGGACGATTCACAAGACGAGAATTACGGATGACCACACAAAGCAACTCAACTGAGCTGTGAATCGTGAATCGGGAACCACCACGGTCACAACTCTTCTCCTCCTCCATTAAAGCATCGCAAGGAGCCTCGCCCAAACGCGCTTTGCCGGCTTCCCTCGCGCGCGACATCGTCTCTGACCCCACGCTTTGCCTGCCGACTCGACCCCCGTTTCTTTGTTTCTCGTTCTCGTCCTGGCTGAAGAGTTACCAACCGTTCCACTTTTTCGCCCACCCGAGTAAATAGTAGAGGAAAAAACCCTCCTCCCCCACCAACACCAACACCACCATCGTCACCAGCCTTTGTTGGTTTTGCATCCTCCTCGGTCGCCATCATGTCGGACAAACTCACCCGGTATGTGCTGCATCGCGTCTCTGCGACCCCTCTGCCTAAGAAGACACTGACATCCAGTCGCCAGTATCGCCATTGTCAACGCCGACAAGGTTCGTCGACTCGTTCCGCAGCCATCTAACCCCACCATGTCACGACACGACAAGTACTGTAGCTAACCCCTCTCCGCCTCGCTTTGCAGTGCCGCCCCCGAAAATGTCGTCAAGAATGCAAGAAGTCGTGCCCCGTCGTCCGCAGCGGAAAGCTTTGCATTGAGGTCGCCCCCGATTCGAAGCTCGCCTTTATTTCCGAGGGACTCTGCATTGGTTGCGGTATCTGCCCCAAGAAATGCCCCTTCGACGCCATCACCATCATCAACCTGCCCACCAACCTCGAGAGCCAGGTCACCCACCGATATGGACCCAACAGCTTCAAGCTGCACCGTCTCCCCATGCCCCGTCCTGGACAGGTCCTGGGTCTGGTCGGAACCAACGGTATCGGAAAGAGTACCGCCCTCAAGATTCTTAGCGGAAAGCTCAAGCCCAACCTGGGCCGACACGACAACCCCCCCGACTGGGAGGATGTCATCAAGCACTTCCGTGGCTCTGAGCTGCAGAGTATGTATAGACCCGTCCAACCTGCTGGCTGTGCGTTCCAGTTCGCGTCCTTCTAACCAGCGCATAGACTACTTCACCAGGCTTCTCGAGGATGATCTCAAGGCTGTTGTCAAGCCCCAGTATGTCGACCAGATTCCCAAGGCCGTTCGCGGACCCAACAAGTCCGTTCGCCACCTGATTGAAAGCCGCGCCTCCCTCGGTAACATGAAGCAAGTCGCCGACGTCCTGGAGCTCAACCACATCATGGACCGAGATGTGAACCTGCTCTCTGGTGGTGAGCTGCAGCGTTTCGCCATCGGTACCGTTTGCGTTCAGAAGGCCGATGTCTACATGTTCGACGAGCCCTCGTCCTACCTCGATGTCAAGCAGCGATTGAGTGCTGCCTCCATCATCCGCTCTCTCCTCCGTGACAATGGCTACATCATCGTTGTTGAGCACGATTTGTCCGTTCTCGATTACCTCTCCGATTATATCTGCGTTCTCTACGGAAAGCCTGCCATCTATGGTGTCGTTACCCTGCCCTACTCTGTCCGTGAAGGCATCAACATCTTCCTCGATGGTCACATCCCCACTGAGAACCTGCGTTTCCGTGAGGAGTCTCTTACCTTCCGAATGGTTGAGGGTACCGACGACTTCGCTATCGACAAGTCTCGTGCCTTCCGGTACCCCAAGATGGAGAAGACGCTCGGCAACTTCAAGCTCAACATTGATGGTGGCGAGTTCACTGACTCTGAGATTATCGTCATGATGGGTGAGAACGGAACCGGAAAGACCACCTTCTGCCGACTGCTCGCGGGCGCCCTCAAGCCCGACGGCAGAGGCTCCGTGCCCGAGATGAGAATCAGCATGAAGCCCCAGACCATCACCCCCAAGTTCGAGGGTACCGTCCGCATGCTCTTCTTCAAGAAGATCAAGCAGTCCTTCCTCTCGCCCCAGTTCCAGACCGACGTCGTCAAGCCTCTGAAGCTGGACGACTTCATCGACCAGGAAGTCAAGAACCTGTCCGGTGGTGAATTGCAGCGTGTCGCCATTGTGCTTGCCCTCGGTATCCCCGCCGACATTTACCTGATCGACGAGCCTTCAGCCTACCTCGACTCCGAGCAGCGTATCATTGCCTCGCGCGTCATCAAGCGATTCATCATGCACTCCAAGAAGACCGCCTTCATTGTCGAGCACGATTTCATCATGGCCACCTACCTGGCCGACCGTGTCATTGTCTTCGACGGCCAGCCCGGTATCAACGCTCACGCCAACAAGCCCGAGTCCCTCCTCACCGGCTGCAATACCTTCCTGAAGAACCTCGACGTCACTTTCCGTCGTGATCCTACCAACTTCCGCCCTCGCATCAACAAGAGCGGCTCGCAGCTCGACCAGGACCAGAAGCTGAACGGCAACTACGTAAGTCATTTGACAGAATTCTCCCATCCAGTAATCGCTAACCAAGACTCCACAGTTCTTCCTCGAGGAGAACCCCGAGACCAAGAGCTAAGGGCATCCACGAGGAGCCTTCTGCATCTCATTATGAGGCATCTCCTGGCGTTTGTGGCGTTCAAAATGGGAATTCGCTAAAGGCGCGCAAGGGCGGTCAAGTGCATGTTTTGAAAATCGAGGAGCACGGTGCTGGCGACGAGGATGAATCGGATGGATAACCACGGCGACGACAGTCTATTCCCTGTTGTCTGGTCCTACCAAGACCCGGTTGGCTGAATTGAGGTCTCCCCTCTCAGTCTTGTCTGCATTTTCTCTGTATTTCCCACATTCTTCTTTCCACTTGTTGGAAAGGGCTTGGCGAAATGGGACGGACGGAAAAGAGAGCCAACCGATAGCGCCTTGGTAGATAGAGGGACAACGGAACAAGTTGGATGACTGTCGTCCAGATGGATCCCGTCTTCTGTAGGGGAAATATACCCTGGAAAACTAGGTACCCAGCTGCTAGTTAAGTCGTGTCATATAGATGCTCAAAAGTCACGATAATTCACATCTTATTGACTTCAACACGTATATCTTTTCTTTTTCTTTTCGTATTGCTATCAACCGTGTCCCCCAAACTCGACCAACTGTGCTACGACAAACACTTACGCAGGTACATATCTACAGGCGAGGCATCAAGGAGAAGGATAACAACATACCGAGCCAAGTGGACCAACCGTAACCCCCCTTTCCCAACGTCGCTGATAAAGACAAGCAGGAGACTGCCCGCTGCGCAATGGGCGAGAGGCACAAGTGGAAGCTGAAAACCTGGTACCCGAGAAGGTCATCTCGCTCGCAAGCTACCGGGGGGTCTGCCGATGCCAGTACCTACTGATAAAGGAGCCCAGAGTAAGGTGTCGCGCCCCCTCCCTAATCCTCCTCAATCTCTCCCTCCTCACTTCCCGAGTGAACGTCCTTGGCTGGCGCAGCTGGTGCAGCCGCAGGAGGTGCTTTGGCAGCCTGGGGTTGAGGGGTACGCTCTCGAGATCCATCTCTCTTGACTCGCTGTGATTCAGAGTTAGCACGCGTCTCTCTGGGGATACAACGGCTGGCTTACCTTTGTATCTCTCGTGTCTCTCTGAGCAGACTCTTCTTCGTCCTCAGGACGGCGTCGGCGAGAACCTGATGGCCGTTCATCTCCGTAGGGGAGCTCGTCATACGAACCTCGGTCAATGCGGCGTCGGTACAGCCGCTCACGCTCCTCCTCTCGGTCCCTACGCTCACGCTCATAATGAACATCGTCGTCGCGGCGGGAGCGGGGGGCACGATCACGCTCGCGCTCGCGCTCACGGTCACGATCACGCGTGCGGTCACGATCTCGCTCCCGCTCCCGCTCCCGCTCTCGGCGTGGCGGAGGGGACAGACGCCCGCGGTCGGAGGCGAGAAGGCCTTCTGCCATGGATGACTTGCGGTGGTTGCGTTCGCGCTCGGCAATGGCTCTTCGTCTGTCTGCCTCATAGGGATCGGACTCTGTCGGACTGCGACTGCGTCGGGAAGCACGGCCACCACTGCGATGAGATCGCTCACCTCTGGAACGGTCTCTGTCGCGACGGTACACGTCCCGCTCGCTGGACATGCGATCGCGTCGCCTGTAGCTTCGATCGGCCTCCTCTTCCTTATCACGGAGACGGCGCACGTGCTTGTCAAAGGCGTTGCGCCGCGCATCTTCCGAAACAACGGCCTGGAACTCGTCTGATTTTAGTAGTCGAGGTCGTACCTTATCATAAGTGTCACCCAGGGTGATGGGCGGCTCAAGACGCTTCAGGAACGCGCGAAGATCGTCAATGGCCTTGCGCTGCTGACGGTCCGACTGTCTGTCATCTTCTCGCTTGGACGAGGTACGCTTTTCGCGGAGCTAATCAGACCATCAGTGCCATGTCCTGTTAACATTGGTGAGAAGGAATGCATGTAAACTTACTCGGTCGAAAATCAGTTTGAGCACCTCACGATCAATGTTAGCCGTTCGACGATCATCCTTCATAATGGATAGGAATTCCTCAAACTCGCTCGTAGGAGTGAGATCAAATCGCTTGTCCTATGATTTCCTGTTAGATGGTAGAACATGCATGCTGGCCGAGGGGCGCACTCACTTCAAGCACATCAAGGACATCGTTTCTAGGACCACGCAGGCCACGCTCCTCGTCCTCGACGACGTCCCAAAACAGCTCCTGAGGACTCGAGCCACTCTGCCCGGCCATTCCTGTATATCGCTCATCGGCTTCAATCAAAGAGACGATCTGGCTCCACTTGGTACCGGCATTAATCTTGCCGTCCTTGCGGAGTTCGTTCAGCAGGGACTTGAAGGCGTCCCTGGCCTTGCGTTCCTTGCGAAACTTTTGATTCTTCTCGCCCTGCTTGGAGTCGTTGAACGCGCGCTCGAGAGCCTTCATATGGTTTTGGAACGCAGTCAAGATGTCAAACTTGCTCAGGGTTTGGTACTTGTCCTCGCTTTGAAAGGGCGAAGTGGATGAGATGATACCGTGCGCATCTGACCAGCGGGTGTATGGTTCCAGGTTGAGCTTGGGAAGCAGGTCGATGAGACCATCCATGGCGTTTTTCCGAAGCGCCGTCTGCTGCTCGGCGTGGGCCTTTTTGAGACCGATTCTGTACTCCTCGAATAGCTGTCGGCGCTCGTCCTCGTTGTCGGTAGAGCGGAAGATGGTCTCGCCCTCGATCATGGGTCGCGCAGTCTTCCAGCGAGTGTAGTGAGTAATCTCGGGATGCCTCTTGAGCATGGTCTCAAAGTCAGCACGGAGTTTAGCCAGCCTCTCCTTGACCCGCTCCTTGTCCTGGACAACGACATCTTGGCAATACTTCTCAAAAGCTTCTCTCCTGTCCCTGGGGTCTCTGATGGCCCGGAACTGGGGGTCCCTGGCGGTGGCTCGAATGGTCTGTTCCCAGGTCCAATCGGGCTGGACACCGCTGCGCCGGAGAAGTTTCGCAAAAGCAGCCTCGGCCTCTTCGGCAGTCGCATACTCGGGGTCGTTGGTAGCCGGGACAAAAGCCTGAGCCTTGGGATCGGTACCATACGTCAGCTGGCGCGACTCGGGGTAAGGCTCGCGGTAATCTCGGTCGCGGAAGTCGCGATCGCGATCGCGATCACGGTCACGGTCACGGTCTCGATCGCGGTCGCGGTGATCGCGATAATCGCGCTGCTGGTCAAACGAGGCATTCCCGTAAGCACCGCCGGCGTTGTATGGATGTTGCGAGGCGGGGGTAGCAGGTTCGGACGAAGCGCCGAGAGCAGTCTTGTAAACATCGGGCATTTCCCAGGAACTCTGCTTGGTCTCGGTGTTGTACCAGTATTTGCGACCGCCCTCGGCCGTGTATTCTTTCCAGGGCTGGCTGGCGAGCGCGCGCTATGGAACGAGTCAGTCAACGGCCAGTTGGTGATGCGCTCAACCCATCGCTATGACATACCTCGGCCGCGCCCATCATGTCCTCGGGCTTGGTCCATTGGGTCACCTTGGTAACACTGTTGTAGTAGTAGGCTCGTCCATCCGGCGTATGGTGTTCCTGCCACGCCGAGGCTGGTGCCCCATGGGGCGAGCCGTAGCCGTTCATCGTGAAGGTGGGCGGGTGTCTCTTGAATCACAGATCAACTACGGTCCTGAGATGAGCCCGAGCAGAAGAAGAAACGATACTCTTGGGCGACCTGCAGCGATGCTCAGACGGATCAGATAGATGGTGAAGGCGGCAAGTCGCGTGGGAGGGAGTTGGCGCCAGAGGCAGATTTGCAAAGCCAAACTGGAGCTGGGGCGCACGGACCAGGTGCTTTGCACTTTGCGTTTGTGCAGATTTGCGCCAGCGTTTTTGGGCCGATTCTGGGGTCCACGGGAGTTATGCAATTAGCCAATTGGGGACAGACTTCAACATCAGGGGCGCCATCTCACTTATTACTGTATTGTACATCTACCTACACCTGGTAAGCCCAGCTGTTGGCGACTTTGAGAGCCATCAAATCTACATCTATTGCAGTATACAACAAGCGTCAAAGGGAGCCCAATAAGAGAGAGTTAGGAAGAAAGAAGGAAAAAGCACAAGACAGAGAAAGCTCGTGTCCAATGCGGGTATAGCTCCCTTCTCTTATCCACCTGAGCTCTCACAGCATGGCGCAACCCGGGATGGAGGCGGATACGGTGTCGCCCAAAGGCGAGCAACAACTCACCAATCTGCCCTTTGCGAACCCCATGCTCGACTTTGCAGAACAGTCTCACCTGACCTATCTCATTCCCTCGGGGACCGACCTGGATCTGGACCAGGCATTCAACCACGTTGAGCCGGGGAAATCCATCCTAGAATCCATCCGGCGCCGCGACTCCCTCTTCTTTGGTTGGTAGCGATCCACACCAGCCAGCGCCCGCCACCATCTGACCTCGCCTCTAGATGAAACTGTTGATGTGCTCCTGGTGCTCAAGGCGCCCTGGACCGAGGAGGCCATCCTCCGCTCTCATCTCAGCAGATTGGCCATCTCGCTTGAGGTCCAGATCGTCAACAGCAGTGCGCCGGACCGCGACGGCCCACCCGCCTCCGACACCATCTTCACCGGCAGGGTGGAGGATGTTGATGATCCCTTCATCGTCGTCGATGACGAAGAGGAAGAGGAAGAGGCCGAGGACGAGGCCGAGGGTCCAGGCAACGGCGAGGGCGAGGACAAGGACGAGGCTCCTGACGGACAAGACGCTTCACAGCGCGTCATCTACGCCGTCTGGAAACTTCCCGTCTTCCTCGCCCGCCCACGCATACGCCTCCACGGCCCCTCCGTCGTCTTCTCCGCCTCGGCGAGCCTCAAGCCGGACACCTCCACCCAACTCGCCCCCCGAGGCTCCGGCTATCTCCAGAGCGGTGTGCCGTCCGGCTACAACCTGCTCGAGTCCTTTGGCAGCGACCCGGCCCTGACCGGCACCAAGCCCCGGCTATCCGCCCTCCGCGTCTCCCGAGTCGCTCCCGTCACCCAGCAGCAGGACCTCACCAAGCACATCCGCGCCCTGCCTCAGCTGCAGCTCAATATCTTCCCCATTCTCCACACCCGCATCCGTTTCTCCCGGCTCGCTGTTGCGCCCTCCAGCTCCGTCGTCATTGCCCTTCTTGAAGTTGACTTTACCTCCCATTTTGACTGCCAAGTCTCGCTCGAGAAGATCCGGCTGTCGATCCAGGACAGCGTCATCGAGAATCTCAACGCCGAGGCCGGCATGGAGCTTCCCTTGAGCTGCGTATCCCACGACCACATCACTTTTCTCTACCGCATTGCGCCTCACGTCATGGATCTCACGCCCAAGAACTCCTCAAGGGAACTCGGCATCGCCATCTCCGCTACTGCTCTCATAGAGCCAGGCGTCTGTACCCCACGTCTCTCCATGTCGTGGACCACGAGCATCGACTTCACCACACCCGTCAATCCAGGCTTCGGCCCAACCAGCGGCACCGGCATCCAGCGCGCGCACCGGCCCTCCCAGCTCTCCATCAGTGGCCAGGCTGTCCACCCACTCAAGTCGCCAGCTTCGATCCGGCCTGATGCCCTCCCAGCCCTTGAAGCTGCCACCACCGAAAAAGAGGTCCCCTTGCCGGAGCTCGGCATCACCATGACCTTTACCGGCCCCTCTGAGCCTGTCTACCCGGGCACAGTTTTCCCCTGGACTGTCAGCATCGTCAATCGCGCCAGCAAGCAGAAATCCGGCCCCCCTCGCAAGCTCGCTCTCGTCGCCGTGCCCAAGCGCCGCCGGAGCGATGTGCGGATGGCCCGCCCGCCGTCAACGGGGGCTCGACGGCGCGGCGAGAACGAGATTGCCGATGCCGTGCAGGACGAAAATGTGCTCCATGCCATGCAGAAAAACTCCACCGCCGACTCAACAGAAGTCGTCTGTCTCACCGCGGACGCTAGAGTTGGACCCCTGGCACCAGGTGCTTGCCATGTCGTCGAGCTACAGTTTCTGGCACTACGTGAGGGCCTCGTGGGTTTGGAGGCCATTCGAGTAGTAGACCTGGGTTCACAGGAGCATGTCGATGTCAAAGAGTTGCCTACCATGATTGTAGAACCAGTACCAGAATGAATATGACCTTGCAACGTTTTCTCCTTCATACCAATGACTGCCATATTGGTGTATCGCGTTATTTCCGTAAATGTCATTATCCATGCTCTGTAATCCTACCGCTCTGAACGCCTCAAATGCTGTTGTGTCATGCGCTACCATGTCTGGTGCGCCATGTACGTTTGCTCTTCATGACATGCTCCCCAAAAAAAAGCCATGTTCATTACAAATCATCCAAGTCATCATCCCACCCCAATCTCTGGTAAATGGACACCTTTCCACCTGCGGGCTCCATTCTCGGCTCAAACGACAATGGTGCCATCTTCTCAACCGGTGTGCAGGCCTCGTTCTGCGTCTTCTTCGGGCTGGGAGACATGAACAGCCTGTCAATACAGAAGGATCCCCTTTCCATCAACGGAGAGAACGGCACAGGGGTGTTTTCAAGATCAGGTCGGGAGGCAGAGGCCCGTGGTTTAGTAGGCGTGCCGTCAATCACATCTAGTCTGCGAGATGCACTAGGGTGTAGCGCATCCCGGTGGTTGCTTCGAAGTCCAGTCGAAGGAACCATGGACAGAGCGTCAGAAGCCGGGATAGCCTCTGTAGGACTCATCAGCGGAGAACCAGGTGGCGATTCGGGTCTCGAGACAAAAGCATCTCTGAAACGATTGTTTGCAGGAGTTGCTTTGACCTGGACAGGTGCGCCTTGATGGTTCTTGACTGGCTTTCTCACTTCTGGATATTATGTTAGATCACGTCCGGCAAGTTGTCTCGGTTTCAAGAGAGGTACTCACTCTTTGCTGAGAGCCCAATCGACACTCTACGTTCGGCAGCCTCCACGGCAGCTCTTCCAATGGCCCCACGATTAGGTCTCCGAATAGCGGAGATGGCATCCTTGAGCTCAGCCTCAACGAGGGCCTTCTTGGTCGACCTAGGGTCACCCACCTTGGTGGCACTGCTAGACCCAGGAAGAAGACTGCTTCTCTTGTTGGCCAGATCAGGCTCTCCCCTAAGGGGACCCCTGGAAGCTGCGGGCTCACTGCCCTCTCTCTTGACCCCTGTGAACGAGGTTGAGGTTGCTGAGCGCATCAGGGCAATCATGTTCCCTGGTCCCCTTGATACGCTCCTTCGATGCTGCTGCTCGGTAGACAGCGCTCGCTGGAGAGTCCTCGGTGGCTGCGACGAACCGAGCCTGACCGCCGCTCCCGGTCTCGGGTCACGTTTATCGGTCGATCGTCTAACGCTGTTAGGCCTGGATTTACCCGTCTTCACAAGAACAGAAGGGCCACCGAGTTTTCGGTTGATGGAGTCGCACAGCTCAGGTAGTCGTGCCGAAAAGCTATAGTGGTTAGTCTTTTGAACACTGCAGATGGAGGTTTACACTTACAAGGGCACAATCACATCAACGCAAAAGTCCTTTAGAGGCTCTGATGATGCGTTTTGCGAGACCTGCCCATCCTCGTTCTGCCGCGTGACTTGCGATCCTTCCAAGAGCAGTTGTTCATCGGAAGCTGTGGATTGCCAAATGGTCAAGCGATCGGCATGGACATCAACGAGAACGGGCAAGTTATGCCTATTCCTCTTTTTCGGCGTCGGGGCTGACGACGGTTCTGAAGATGCGTGAGCGCCTGGCAAGGGGGGCAGTTGGCTTTCTCCTGCATCCCCGACGGGCTTCGAGGGCATCAATGCGAGTATCTCCAATATGAGAATCATCTGCAGTTGGGTCTCTCGCGTCCGAAGCATAGAGACAAGCGACCTGATCAGCTGGGCTGGGACATGCGTCTCATCATCCTCCAAGTCTGGCTTATTGGCAACCCACCACTTCTGAATGTGGTCTTCCTCGTAGGGGTATAAGCCGTCTTTACCCAGCTTCATCTTCTTCGCCCGGCGCTTCTTCTTTTGGCCTTCATCAGAGCTGTCGGCAATCGCCTTCATTTTGCCGATGACGCTGGGTATTGTTTCGCGATACTTTTTGTCAATTTGAACGGTTGTCAAGACGAGACTTTTCAAGAAGTCGGTCAAATCCTCCACGTCAAGGTTTGACTCAAGATCAAGGTGGTAAATAGAGCGGGCCCTAGATAGTGGTCCTTTGGCGAAATATGCAAGCGATCCCTGAGTTTGTCAGAATGTGCCAGACAGACGGACGAGGGGGGCGGGGCGTGTTGACATACCATGGATTTGTAGAGAGCTTCAAAGTAATGAGTTCTGATGGTTGCGAAGATGTCATCCGCTGTTTTCTGGGGCTCGGCGACGTCAGATGCCAGAGATTCGGGCTCAGGGACTGATGTATCAAGAGGAAGTGCCTTCTCGGAGGACTCTAAAAGTTCTTCTGGCTTCACAATCGGAGACGGTAGATGGGAATGCCCGATGGCGTCCTCCTGCTTCATAGCATCTCCGAGATGACAGACGGACTGAGACCTGGCCCTCTTCCGGACAAGGGACTGAATGGCTTCAATCGCTTCCCTTTTGCTCTTCTGCTCTCGGTGCAGCTGTGGCGTGGTAATGGCTTTGGCTGCGGTGTTGTCCAAGGGGTTAAACCTGGCAGGACGAAGCCGGTCTCCGCAGACAGCAGTTGCATGAACCACCAGGCTCTCGAGATCAACCCATGAACCAAGGCGGCAGGCAACGTAAAGCCCATCGTCTTGTCTCTCCAAGGCGTAAAGGGTGCGTGTAGATTCGGATCGTGCAAGCAGAACGACGGGAGTGGAGCCCACCCGGCTTTCGAGGTCCATGATCTTGATGTAGGACTCGAAAAAGCGATTGTGGGTCGATTCGGCACTTGAGGCCTTCATATCGATACTGGAGAGAGAGAGATTTTCCCGAGGGAGGAGCATCACGGGGTGCAGGACTCGAGGCTGGACGTGGAGGTTCGGAGGGTGAGGCTGCGCGCGCGTTAGCTTCGGTTACGTCGCAGTGTACCAGGTTCGATAAGATCCAACCTTTAGAACCACTGGAGACTTCAGGAGGTGATCCATGGCAATCGAGTCGGCTCTCTTCCTCTTGCACGGCGCCGGCGAGGACTGTCCATCTTCGCGAGGCAAGCTCCCTTCAGAGCTTGGGGTCAGAATCCTCGAACGCGGTGGACGCGTCGCGTCCGTCCCCAAGAGGGTGGCAGACGACATCAAGGCAGCGTAAGGCTCATGCGGGAACACAGCATTCTCTGGCGACAATTCAATTGGCAACCAGAGCCTGCTCGAGTATTGATATTGGAGCGTGATTACGTATGTTGAGGTGGTGTTGGTGGTGGTGATGGTGGCTGCTTTTGCTGGTGCGATGCTATGATGAATGGATTGGATGGGATCAAGGTGCTAAACGCGTTCAGGCTGCTTCCCGTTGCGAGTGAGAGTGCACGGTCCACCCGACCGGCCAATGACGTCCGTCGCCGCGCCGTGCCGGCCGTCTCCACTTTACGCGGTCCTGCCTCTCCCTCTACGGGGAACTATCCGGACAACCGGACTATCTGCCACTATTGCCGTATCTGCGTGCTAGACCTATAGTGGACAGGCGTGACAGGTACAGTACCATTGGGTCAATCCTCTGCCTCCAAACCCACTCTGTTTCTTTGCTTACTGTACCTATGTACCCAGGTGCCAAGGTATCAAGGTAACAAACACCACCGGAGATCTCGAAGGTGCTCATTCTCCCCATGTCTTGCCTGCCCTTTCTTACTTTGTTGCAGGGCGGGGGTGCTGTCTCAACATTGGGCGATCATCCTCGCCCCTCTGCAACGACTTACTCAACCGGCGAATACCGTGACTACCTACTGGGTACCTACCTTCGGTAGTACGCTGTTGATCAAATTCATCGTTTGGTCTCAAAGCCTCGTCCCATCCATTCGACAAGCACAGAGGGGGGTACACAAATCGCCACGGGACTTGAAATGATGAAATTGGTCAACCGATGCGCTACATGATCGCCCGCGGCATCGTCAACATGATAGCATCCCAACCGCCGCCGATTGTCCAGCTGTCGATCTGCCCCACCTGGTGATGATGTCTTGGCCTTTCCCCAGCTGGCGCCCCTTCAGCACGTATTGTACAGTAGGCGTGGTAGGCATGTGTACCTACACGACTACAGTACTATACCTTCTCTCCCCAACGCCATCTTATGCCTCTCCTGGCCTGGTAAGCGCTTAGCAGCGACAGTAAGCTTTCCGCCCGTTGGACGCCAGTTTCCTCTTCTGGTCAACTGGAGGGCGCCGTGGTCGCCGTGCTCATGCATGTTGAGATTGGAAACTCAGTTGGCGAGGCCTCTAAGTTTGGACTTGCCCAAAACGCAACGCCATTTCATTCTGAAATCCATCCGATTACCCGTCTGCCTCAAAGCTTCCATCAAGCGACCACCTGCAGTAACGTCCATTCTCGGTCTCACAACGACCTTGTTAACATGGAATAGCCAAGCCAGTCACGCATGCATCACGTTTGCATCACAAGTATCATACGCTTAATGTTCAAAATCTCATGTTGCTACCAACCCCCCGATTGCTCCCCAATATTCTGTTCAGGCAGCCGTTCCGACCTCTCGGCGCTCAACCCCTTTCAAACTCACGGTCCCAGGAGACCCCCCAACCGCCAATTCCGAGTGACAAAGGAAATGGGTTTAGTTGATTCCAACAGCCTGGATCAGGAACGGAAAGACTAGATACCCCCTTGAAAAACAAAACATTCCCCTGGGTTCTCCTGTTCAATCAATGTGGCTGCCTGTCAGCCTCATTTCAAAGCGCTGGATACAATCCACTACATTAGAGTATGGCCTTGTGAAACAGTTCGTGAGATACTAGATGAGGCGGTGTCGACTTCGCTGATTCGCCCGCAATAACGATCCTCGCCATCAATGGTATAAATAAACAAGGGCGTTCTCTGTAGCCCGTAATCGTAATGTACATGCGAACAATTGGGCAGGGTGCTTCTGCTCTCATTGCCCAAAAAGAAAGGCTCGGTGCGCTTTCGAAAGAATAATAGTATTAAGGTTCGCGGCCAGCTGTTCACGAGGAACAGAGCCGTTCATTTTTCCACATGCGTGAAGCTCAACGGGGTCATGTTCATGAAATGAACATGTTGATTCTGGCTAGGTGACGAATGCGTTGATACTGACGCATCTGACCAGTTGTACTCCGCATTACCGCCAGAGTATCCAAAGTAGGCGGGGCCCATTTGAGAAAGGCACGATGGCGTGTGGGGTTCGCTTGAGCCGTTGTTGGTAACGTATTCAGGCACGTTGTTCGACATTGCAGGGACGTCAAAATCGTATGAGAAGTCACCTATGCTGGGCGTGATAAGAGGCTCATCACTGATGGCCATTCCACGTCTAGGCTCCAGAGTGAACATGGTGTCCATGATTCCGGGAGTTGTAGGCGGTGTTCGAAGAGTAGGATCATGGAGGGCAAGTTCTGAGGGATACTTGCCATCCAGCGCCAGGGAGTTAGAAATCGACCCTTCACCAAGCCCCTGTTGACTCGACACGACTGGTGTGTTTGGAGTCGGGGGAGCCACAGTGGCAACTGAGCTTACGAAGTTTGGAGAACGATTCAATTGGAGGAGGGCGTCAGAATTGCAGTCGAAGAATGGACTCCGCGGAGTCCCCGACGACTTAGTGATCCGGACAGTACCAGTTGCAGAGGCAACACGGCGCATAGAATTGCCCACATCTGCCCTCCTGCTCATATCAATTCCAGTCCTTGGTCCTGTGCCAGAAAAGCTCCGAGAAGCGCCCAGAGCGAGATGTGGTCGTCGTCGATTCCGTCGCGATGCGATGTCGATGGATGGTGGCGATTTCAAAGCGGACGCATGTAGTGGTACATTAACCGATAAGCTATCCCCATCATCAAACGTTGAGCTGTCGTAGGCAATGAATTGGTCCTGAATGGATGCGCGTCTCAATCCGGATATTCCAACATTTGCGAAACAAGGCTGTGAGAAGGAGGGAGTCGCCTCTCCTGTAGCTGATGGCATCATGAAACGCGGATACTGAGCGAACCCTCCAAGCGATATAACCCCGCCATGGGCCGGGTGAGGTGCTCCAAGGAAAGTGAGGTAGTTGCTCGCAGTAGTGTCTTCATGCTCAGGGGAGCAAGGTTCGGGGTTGGCCTCGGTCGTAGGGGAATCATCGGATGAGTCTTGAAATGAGCTGTCTGAAGACAAGGATCGGCCACGATCTTCGTGTTGGCTCATCTCAGCAGACTCGCTTTGTTGTTCTGTGGGAGTTGAAGGCGAGTTGAATGAGCAAGATCCACGGCCCTGGGTTTGAGTTCTGCCTCGGTAACAGGGTTCTGGGAAAGGGGCAGTCGATACGACTAGGTCACTTCTATGGCTGCTGTGGCCAGAGTCAGTGCCATCGCCAGTGGCCATGTCCTTCTCCAGCTTTTGCTTCTCGGCGTATTCTCTGATGTTGTTCTCCTTCTTCTCTCTGGCGCGACGATTCTGGAACCAGTTCTGCAACCCTGTTAGCAAACTAGATGAGAATGTATGAACGGGAGAGACGCACGTTTATCCGAGCATTGTCGACTCTCATGGATTCAGCTAGGGCCTTCTTGATGCTGCTATTGGGCTTATGGTTCTTTTGAAACTCGGCCTCGAGGATTTCGACTTCTTCTTTGGAGAGGCGGGGTTTGGTTTCGGTTGTTCGGGACATTTGATGTTGATGGACAAGATGACTCTGGTGGGCGGTATAGAGCTCCATGGATTCGGGGAGGTAGGCGGCATAACTCGGCAACTGGGCGTATGGGGCGTAGTGGTTGCTGACTCCATTGACAGCCCAGGAGGGCCATTGGGCCTGAGAGTATGATGACATTGTGTCCAGGGATCAAAGAGATAGCGATGGACTGATACAACGCTGCTGTATAAGCAGAAGAGGCAATGAAGGTGGGCTCTGGTGAGACACAGAGGTGCTGGGGACCAGGAGCAGCAGCGAAGAAGGGAATGAATGAGGTGAGTAAGCAATAAGTGTAAGCAATAAGTGAATGAATATATGGGTGCTTGAAGGAATGAATGACTATGTTGAGATGGAAGATATCAAATCGGTCGAGCGAGGCAAGAAGCGAGTATGGGGGGGATCTGTGCCGTCTTTTCAACGAAGCGGCGAGGAACAGGGCAAGCGAGAAGGAAGCGGAAGTGTGAGACAGAGCCCACCTAGGAGTCTGCCCTTCGAGGTTGATGTCAACAGGGAGGTTCTCTGGGTGGAGAGGGAAGACAATGACAAGCGGTGGTGGACGAGGCGAAGAGAGGGATAGAAGAAAGGGCCAAGGGCATAGACAGGTAGAAGAAGGAGAGACATTGTAAGAATCGGCAATCGTCTGGGCCCGTCATGATGGTCTGTGAGATGGCGTGTGGGTTCACACCCGAGCTGGGGAGAGCCAGAGCCAGAGCCAGACAGCAGCCGCAGTACGGATAGAGCAGCAAGCAGACCCCTGGATCCTAGTTCGTGCATGTGCGTGTGCTTGGGCGCCGGGGGAGATCCCATCGACGATACTAGGTCCGTACCTGGGTAGCTACCATCCAGGCGTGCATGTACCTGACCCCCCCCCCCCCCCCCGGTCCCGCTTGTACCACGCTCATTACCCCAGGGCTGGTGAAGCGACCCAGAGTTTTCGTTAGCTTGGCACCAGGGGGTTTGTGGTAGGAGGCGCCCGCCTGTGCTGTCGTGGCGGCGGCGCTTTGTCCACGTCTTGTGTGCCCACTCAGAGCCCGCCTGAATGCCCCTAGGTTCTCCCTCGGAGGGCGGACTTAACCAGGGCTGCCGTCAGCTGCATGTCGAGAATGGGTATCGGGGGCCTCCTGGTGCTCAAGGGGAGTGAGTACCGAGAGTACAACAGTACAGCCTACGGAACCGCTGGGGCTAGGCTGCCCCCGCCGCTGCCTCTGCCCCTGGAACCCGGCGGGTGGCCCCCTCGAGCTACTGTACTGGTAGCTGGCTGTCGCCCGTCGCCGTTATCGATGCCGTTTTGGTGTGGTCGTTGGCGCTGGTCGCCGTTGTCGTGGTGCTTTCGCTCCTCATCATAGCGGCTCGACGCGACTCGGCCAAACGCGGCACGAC